>QLOK01043671.1:0-24895 GCA_003313805.1 Tricholoma flavovirens | reverse complement strand
GTTATTGAAATATGCGCTACCGTGAGTGTCCTTATTTCTCAGCATGCTCCAGGCTAATGATCGATCTCCAGAACGGAAGCCCGCGCTGCGCAGTTGAAAGCTTTCAAGAGCATCGTGCACCTGACGACCTATTTTCCCGGGTTGAGACATGTGTTCCTTCGGTGCAAGCTCCTGCAAGCAGCGGGAGGTACAAAGTTGTGCATAATCAAACTTTGGATGGGTGACGATACCAATGTTGCTGCTGATAACTCGGAGTGGAACTTTTTCCTAGGGTTTGCCGCCTCGTGTATTTTCGAGGATGTAGCTGGGGTGGCTAGCCTACTCGAGAACAGCAAGCTAGATGACCTAGGGCATATCCCTATCAACACTGGGGAATATAGTGTGATCGAACAGTTGTTGGTAGCATCAGGGAGCTGGTGAGCTTGATACCACGTCGACGTGCCTCAGATTTTAATTTCGCGCATGATCAGCGACAAATTCGAACCTTGGATCGCAATCAGGTATCTCGGCGGAATTCTCGAATCCCCTTCCTTCTGGGAGCAAGAGCCTCACTCTAATCACCAAACTGTTACCAAGAAGCTCTTCGGACGAGTCAGGCAACTTGTCGAGGATCTGGATATTGAGAGATGGGCTATAACTGACGTTGCTCTGAGAGTGATCCGTGGAGACGCGCAAGGAATTGATACCCTTGTCTCTGCGTTGTTGAACGGGGTGGGAATCTGGCATCGACAAGAACACGTCCCTCCTTTTGACCCATTGATAAGCGATTTTTCACGCCTAGTGGAACTCGTTCGACAGTGAGTATGATCTGCGTTAATGTGAAATATAAACTGAGTGTTTGGTTGTTGTATGTAGCCCCGCAGCCATGGACCTTCTGCCTCAATCATACTGCACTGCATCCTACGACTATATTACATTAGTGCGCATGAAGTATCAACGCGAATCAATGGAAATTGTGGTACTCAGTTACAGGTCCGTCATATTTACACCCAAATCTATGACATCGCCAAAATCCTACCTACAGTCCTACATCTACTGCTTCACGTCCCGGATCTCCTACGTCTTCTGTGGATCACCAGCACCCTGTAGTTCCATCATCAACAACGGACCACATACCTCATAATGCAGACCAAGGCCACCCCCCAATTTCTAATTCACGTGAGTTAACATCGATTATCCAACAGGCCCCGAGCCTCGCGGACGCCGATAGCTCCATTGTTCTAGAAGCAGTGTTACATATGCCTATGGACGCTGCTCAAAATGTTGAAGGTGGCGAGGAAACCAAGTTTGTTGTGTCCGACAATGACCATAGTGGTCTTGGTGTAGCATCCGAGACCGAGGTACTTATCTGTGCTCTGCGGCTGCGCTTATACTTAACAAGCGTCTTTCTTTTCAGGGTCAGGGCCGTAAACTATTCTTGCCTCCACCTCGTCCTCTGCCTTCAACAGACCTGGATGAAAGCGATGATGAACAGATTTTGTACCCTCGGATCCGCATTCCGCTAATTTCAAAGTCCAATTCTCTTTCATCTCCAAATGCAGCCCGTCACCCCTATGGGGGGAAACCCCAACCCACACCGCTCAACAAGTTCCAACATCCGCCAACTTCGGCTTCAAATGACGACCAACGTATGGAACAGTTGCTCGCTGCACTTGACTTGCCATCTGCACGACACGATGCCCCTTTGGAAAACACATTCCGGAATAGTTCTGAAAATCCATCCGTTCCTGCTTCCAATAAAAGTAATGGACGGGCTGACAGAAGCTCTGGATTGAATATTACCGTTGGCGCCGCAAAGACCCTCGAAACCGGTGCTGAAGAAGTATTTGACTATCCTCCAGACCGCGATGTCCCTACACTCGTAGATCAGGCTATCCACCTTCCGCCACCTCACGAGTTGTCAATACCATCACCTTCGCCGCCACCACCAACGGATGTCGTATCGGAAGATAGGGTAACTCCGAGCACCAATGACTTGCTTTCTTCATCCCTGCACACCTATCGTCAGCCGACAGGGAGGCAGAGTGGCCTTTTGTCGGTGAATGACTTCCCGAACACGGCGTTTGGATCCTCAATACGACGTGCAGCGGAGAAAGAGGAGGACAATCTTGCTCCACTTCCCGAAATTTCAAGGGCTCCATCCACATCGAAGCGATCATCATTACCCTCACTCCCACTAAACATCTTATCCGAGAACACGGCAAGTGCCAATCGCTCATCTTTCCAAGTCTTCGACGCGGAATCCAAGAATAACCTGCCATCGGTCGATGTCACCCGATCTTTGCCTGGCGGGACTCAGGGAGGCTGGACAGATAATAAAACTAATATAGAAGGTCTGCAGGCAATGAACCGAATCAGTAACAGATTCGGTCAAGTAGTACCCGGAATTCATGCAATGCCTGACTTGATGGAGTCCGGAAATAATGACCTGAACGCAGACTCACCCTCGTCTGCGCAGTCATCTCCAGTGGATCCTTTGACTCCAGCAGACTCTAACGTACCTCCCGAGTTTGTCGATTACTCGGATGCACCAACCGACTCCGATCTCGCCCTGCAACCTAACGGGGTGGTAGATATGGACTTGTTCTCAGCTTGGTCTTCCTTTTTGCATGAAACCGCACATTCGGATTCCGCACACCTTTCTCGTGGATCATCACTACAATCACCACGATCCATACGTTCCGGATCTCAAATTTCTAGCATGGGTACGTCATTGAATCAGTCAGATAGTCTTTCGTCCGCTCGGGCGACCGTGGCCACTTCAAATTCTGGCCGCCCTCCAACTACAATCTCAATCTCCCGAACTGCTTGGCGGTTGGAGTCAGATTCTAGCACACCATCTGAGTTCTCTCTAGTGGATAATCCTTCCTCATTGGCCCTGTCAGAACTGAGGCAAACATCTTCTTATGCGTCTTTTCCTGTCCCCGTGCCTTCTCAACAAAAAACTCGCAAGGCTGGATTTTTCGGGCTATTCAGGACGAAAACAACCCGGCCTCGGTCCGATAATGATATGCCAGCAGTTACCCCCCAAGCTAACACTGGTGTAACCACTGTGCCCAGTTTAATCCCAGCATCACTGCAGAGCAGTCCCAGCGCTGGAAGCTATACTCCATTCCGTTACCTGACATCGAAGAGAGGTCGAAACATGTCGTCACTTTCTGTAGAGGCACAAGATGGAACGGAGGTATGTTTCATTGTGCATTCTACTATGAACTTATCTTTACTGACCATATCCAGCCATCCAACATATTTGATTCTCAACCTGAACCCGAGTCTAATCAATTTCCTATATCAGTACCTCCACGGGATCCGATGCTTGCTATCCAGGAATGGAGACATCGAGAGGCGGCTGAAGCACCATCAAAAGTCAGACGACGGCGACCGGGAGTTGTGTTTGACGTGGCTGAGGACCCTACGGAGGCCCAGCGTCCAAGGCCCAGACCCAGACGAGCTCTGTCACCCGCTGGTCGAGGTGACCCCAACTGACAGCGTTATGTCTTATACGATTTCCGCCTTGTTGAAGTATCATTTTATGACATATCTAGTTACTGTGTTTATGGTGCTTGGAAATTCAGTGAACATATGCTGACAGAGCTAAGCAGAATAGAAGACATCAATTCGGACACCAAATACATGATTCTGCCACAAAAATGACTGGAAAGGAGATTAGGGATACAGAAGTAGGAAAGATAAGATCGAAACACACCCGAGCTCTTGCTACCACACCTATTCTGTCCCCAGATGACAATGTGTTAATAAAACCACGTCCAGTGCCTCGACCCTGGGCCTTTGCGTCACTCTCCTCTTCGTCACTGAATACATCTTCAGAAGTCCACATCACTTCATGCCGCCTCACCTCCGGCGAAGCATTCACGTTGCTCTGCACATGCCATCGCCTTGTCGTTCCATCGGTCGGGTCCCTTACTTCCGCATCTTGGCTAGCGTTGTCCAAATTAGCACAAGTGACGGCACCCAGACGGAGCAGCGAATCAATCTTTTGCGTGTCTATATCTCTGAGGATGGAGGCTTCAACCCACGTAGGTGACTTGTTGTATGTCCCTGATTATCATCGACTGAGATCATTTACCACCCATGTCGGATGGTAGTCATCGTTACCTCTAATCTTGGAATTTCCACCGTACCCTTGATCACAGCTTTGTAGCGTAAATTTCACCATCCGTATCCTCATAGGGACAACTTGGGGAATCGGTGGGGTTATAAGGTAGTACGCTGCAACATTTTTTTTGTTCACGAAGTCAGCGGTCGCAACTAGCAGCTCAGTGCGCTGTGCTGTGACGCTGGGCCAATACATTGCCGCGTCGAGGATAGCATTCGCAAGCTCCAACGGGACGAAATGGAGAACGCAGTTGCGAGCTGTAAAGTAATCATCCAGGGAGATGATTAGACTAGGAGTGGAGGGAGCCAAGTCTAAGTCACAACTCAAATAGGAGCTCAAGTCAGACCATAGATAGTTTGAGCTGAACGAGGGTTCAATTGATTCTATTATGTTTGACTCGGAATTACTTACCTGCTCATGATGGTTTCGGGACTGATCGGGGGCGGTGCTGCGGAGTACTTCCGTCACTATGGCCAGAGTCTCGTATCCATCATCCCCGACAACGAGCACTGCCCAATCTCCTTTCAAAACACTCACCTTCACAACAAACCTATTTACAAACATGTTCAAGACTGCAGCAACAAAAATCGCTCATAACTCTACACTACCTGCTCTAGCAGGAAATAAGGACCTGAGACCTCTACAAGATTTGATTACCGCTGAGAAAGCTGTCATAATATCGTCAGTTTTTTTTGTTTCATAGGATGATTTGGATTCTCAGGTTTTATGTATTCTAGGCTTCAAAGACTTAGCATCGATTACGCCAAAGCCTCAGAGGCTTTGCGGATATGGGGGTCGGGTGAGGGTGAGGATTTAGGAGTATGGACGTTTCACACTACTCTCTCCTTTCTGCAGTTGATGGCCCGTGACAGGACACCTTAAGTGCCTCAACAACTCTACTATCCAATTTTTCAAGCGCCCTCTCCCAACATGCCGCCCATGGCCACCCAATGCGTGAATATCTGAAATCTATTCGAACGAGGGAAGAAAATCTAGATGACCTCAAACGCCGTAGAAAGGCAGTCAGCTCAAAGGCCGATGCGGCAGAAAGGAAATTGAGCAAGATGAGCCCGGAGCACAAGAATCTCCGCATGCAAACGGACTCTCTGAACGTTCTGAGGGCGGAAATCCGGTCCTTGGACTCCGAAATCATGTCGGAGGAGGCTACACTCGGAGATTTCAAACGGACGACAACCAGGCAATGGATGGGCTTGAAATTTGGAGCTCTTCTCGAGTGTTCAGAGAAGGGAACAGTGCGTGTTTTTGATTCACTCCTCACACTGTCTCACATTTTGCTAGATCGCGGGGGAGTACGGAAAACAGGTCATAGCTGTATGCCATGTAGAGTTCCATTGCAGCGTATCTGCGGTGCTGACCACGCTATCCAGGAAATACCAGAAGAGATAACCCAGCCAGGCATGGCCAGGAGTTTATATTATGGTCACGCCCAGACACAAGCGTTGGTGTCGGAGGCCTACCGCTGCATTAACGAGATTCAACTATCTACGACTCTTGCTCCAGGACCTACTCACCACCCGAGTTATCCCCCCAATTCCAGTAACGCTCAATTATATCAGGACGAAGGTGGCCCACCCACTCCGACTAGCGTAAGGTATCAGCCCCGTGACGTCAGTCCACCAGGTGGAGCACCACCAAATTATATTCCGCCGCAGCAGGATCTTGGCGCGGGCCACTTCTTCGACCAGTCCAGCCAGCCCGCATCGCCTATTCAACTAAACCACACTCCGCTATATCCACAGATTGAACAACACGAACCGAGGCCCCAACGCAGCGTAGATGATTTTGGAGTCAATACAAGCTCGTCTTCCATGCCCTTTAATGGCGCTAACGATCGATTTGCAACGTATCCAGAAAAGGGTCGTCCGGGCGGTGTTCGCGGAGGGTATGCACTTCGTGATCGTCCACCGCCTCTAGGTGGGCAACGTGAGAGTGACGGCTCTTTCCCATCCTCCGTAGCCAACGCCATGGTACCTTCGAGACCTGCCCCAGTACACCCTGGCGGCATCCAAGAGCCTGCCCCGATGTACGATGCTCCGTATACATCGACACAAGGGCCAAGCAACTGGCCTGCGACGCATACCCAGGGAAACCCTTCGGTTGGCTCGCGTCATGAGGTAGTGTTGGCGTATACTGCGACGGAAGAGCTTCACCATGAGGATCCTAGCCAAGCGCATGAAGATGATCGCCATGTGAGATTTGGCCAAGTAAGTGATGTAGATGAAGAGATCGAGCGGCGAGGCGGCCCACACCAACCATCATCGAATCCTCCGCAACACGCTCAACCATCCGCTATGAGGACCTCAGTAGATTCTGGTAACTATTCGCCCTCGTTCGTTCCTTGTTATTCTTCTTTTCATGCTAAATGGTAATTGTTATCGTAGCTCGGGAGCACCCGCCTCAAGGTCAGGCAGAAACCGTCAACACCTCACCAACCCATGACCAACAGTTCTCAAGTCAACAACAACAACAACAACCTGTTACACATATGAGCCCCGAGGACGAGGAACGTGAACTCAATGCCGCGGCCGCTCGCGAAGTTAGCCGGGAGATGGATGCGTTGACCTTCAACCCACCAGTCTCACAAAGTAACTCTAGTTCATTCCGTGATGCAAGTCCCGACGTTTCCGCCGTTCAGCACAGTCGAGGTCCCGGATTTGGCGGGGGCCCAATGCCCGCCGATTTCGCTCCCCTCGTCCCACCTTCTGCGCCATTCACCCGCCGTTCCCTGTCCCCGCGCCCATCCATGGACTCAACGATACCTCCCCATTCCGGCGGATCACCATCCATGACGCCTGCGCAGGCTTACGCACGGACGCATATGTCGTCTCCCTCCCTCGAACGAGCCCCGCCCGAACATAACTCCCCTATGGGCCCGCGTCTCAACACTCCCACCCCGCCGGCGACACACTTGCATGATGATGCCCCAACACACTCGTCCCCGCTTTCTACCCAATCCCCCCATCAAACTCCACCTGAGTACCAACGATCCAGCCCTACTATCGGCGGGGATAGGAACATAGGGTTAGGGGGCCCCCCGACAACAAACACCATGTCTGCCTCGTCCCAGGCGCCACGTACTATATCCGCAGCTGCATTCAAGCGCTCGCAGCCTCGGAAGGGGACCGGCGACGCCTCGGTAGACACTAGCCCACTGGTTTTGAAGAAGCGTCTGCCCAACTCGCCACCCCCACCACATCGTGATCCGTCACCGATGCCAAGGTTCGCATCGCTCCCTCCTGTACCTCCGCTACCGGGGAATCCGAGTCAGAATCATCAGAATCCAGCCGCAGCTCTGGACGAGGATTATGATTATTTGAGCGCGTATGTGAATTCGGGGCAGGTGGAGGACGCGGGGTCATTGGGCCCGTTGAGGATTGCGAATGAGTCAAACGAGGGGGGTGGGCAACAAGGCGCGTATAGCCATGGTCGTGGAGGTTATGGAGATGGAAAGTTTGCGACGGATTTGGAAGGGCTGCGTTGATTTGCTTTTTTGTTTAGACTCTGATTATGCAAATGTACATTATCAAGTAGTATGTGTCTTTTCTCTGTATTATTATCCGCATTCGCTTTGCAGCTGCGTAAAACATAACAGTCTTATTTCTCTCTGGGTCACATTGGAATCATCCTGATCGGTGTCACCTTCCAGGTGAGTCGTTCACTCCCTCTCTTTAATTCGCTACTACCTATAAACCTGGTGCGAACTTAACGCGGAGTTGATTCAGTATGCCAGTAATCCCTCCGAGGTACTCAATGGTGGTCAAGTCACTATCAACGATGACACAGTCGTTGTCTTGGGCCTGCGAGATATTCAAGGATGGGACTCAGAAATCTGAGCGGGTATATCGGAGGATAGGGCAGGGCTACTGCAAATTCGAAAAAAGCACACGACCTCTTCTCGCCCCAGTGCAAACCAATGTCCGAATTCAGAGTGGCCGTTGTACTACTACTTGCCAGTGAACGTGAAGCACATTGGGTCGATTCCAATCAAAACAATTGTTCCAACGCCATACCCCCCTCTCAGACAACACTGAGCAGGGGCAGGCAGGGGTTCAGTGTGGCACATCATCATGGTATGCGCAACGGGCTATGTAGTAGGATACCCTAGGATATGTGATGGACCGTATCTAAGCGAGCGAATTCGAAACAGATCCGATCCATCATGCATCAGGGACGCAACGGAACATCTGAATCCCATGATGGCCCTGTCTCGTTCCACAATTTGTAACTGAACGCGCTGCCGCCGATAGCAGAACCGAGCCATTCGATAATCGTCGAATTGCCGCTGAGTCGTTGTTGCTCAATGGTTCTGACATGTACTTCTCAGCACGCGTAAGATTGGGCCGCTGGGAACGCTTCCAGATGTGTTTTGTTACTACTAACTTGAGCTCCTATATTGTGGTGCCTGTTGACAAATAGATGACTCGCCTGTTCCACGCCGACTCCACGAGCCTCCATATTCATAATGGCATGAAATCACAACTGGTATCTTAGCTTTCAGTCCATCGGAAGTGATACGAATCTCAGGATTTCTAGGACGCAGCAGAACACACCAGCATTGAGTCTACTGCTAACTTGAATGGGAGCCTATCTATCTACACCTACACTGCCCTTTCATCATCCTTCGGAAAGAGATGTGCTAGCCGTTCGCAGAATGCTTCTTTATTGTTTGCCCTTGGAGTTGGCAGATCTGATCCTTGACTTGGCAATGTATTGGCCAAGATTCGTCGTTCACTCAACGAAACCTTTCGAAGTAAGGGCCTCCAGCAGGCCTCAGACCAATGCCAATTTCGTTTATCTTGTAACTCCAACGATACCATGTCTACAATCCACCGAATTCGCGGATAGCTGTGATCGGCCGACTAAGGTACAGATGGTGCGGTTTTCGCTATCTAGTAATGATCAAGGGTGGGCCAGTGAACCAGGTGTAGAAGGTTGTTCGCAAGTTGTTACATAGATTGATTTCGGGTCTCTGATGTCTCTACCAGGGCTATATGGTGGATCATACACCTGGTTTGAGGCCTCTATCTATCGTTCCCTCGTAGACGTTTCAGAAGAGGCAAAAGCGGGGGTTGTAGATGGTATGGTATGGGAGTCGAAGGATGGCCTGGCGTCAGCTGGCGTAACCCAGGTTCCAAATCCCCTAAATGGCAAGCACACCTGGCTCTTACAAAGGAATGTTCGTGCTTCCCAAAACGTCAGGCAGCACACCATCATATGGACAGATATCGATGAGCGTGGTGAGGTCGAAGATGATATTGATACGGGTCGAGGTCAGGGTGCTGGATTCGTTCGCTCGCTCATCGCGGGTGATAGAATTGCTATAATGGCTCGAGCTTTGGTGAAGATCTGATCGCTATCGATGTCTCCTTGTAGAACTGAATTATTTTCACAGTATCCGGGTTGGGTCAATCATGTATCTGGCGTTCATGTCGAAGTGTTCTACTCTGGCTAGGTTTGATTCCGCAATGTCTCAGCCCTGCACGACAGGCCATTTCAGTCATTCCTTACTATAGATTATTATAATCTACAGATCACCATGGATCATAAGGCTTGAGGTGGTACCATATGGTATGTTGCCGTCAAGTATCAACTTACCCCATTATATTATTTTATTCTCCAGCACAAGTACGGTCCACCTTTCGGCGCGGCTGGTAACGAGAGCGACCTCTATGTGTAGACTCGATGGCAGTATTTGAACAAGCAGTGCATATCCGCAAATCATTTTTTTTTCTGAAACTTTTCATGATCGTGGTAAGCTGATTGCTTGGTAAAAACGGTTGCAGATATGCTCTAGTACCCCACTGGCACATGACGCTGAATGGGGCTGTAACCAATTTGTCTCCACAGCCTACACAGCTAAATACAAGCAGCTAATGGGAGCAGTATGAGTCTGGATCTTGGTGCGTTTCGGAGCTTACCTCCCCGAGAATCGCGCTATCTCGTGCCTCAAACTGTTGCCACCACGTTGTTATGTCGTGTGCCAACTTGAAGACCCGAGAAGGTTGTGCTTCCGTCCTCTACCCCTTCATAAAATCTTGTCAACGGTATGGAGCATTTACCACCTCCGAGGCCCCGACTCATTCAAACCATTACGGCTTATTAACGAGCCCGACGAGTGAATCCCGACCTCCATAAGTGGCAATGTGCTAGTACTGACGTGGGGACACATCGGAGTTTGTCCCTGAAAGGCCCGGGAGAGTATTCGATTGTTTTGGACAATTGATCTGGGGCCTAATGTGCCTTGATGTCTCCTAGCCGATATCTTGAATTTGCCTTGAATGAATCAACCGCGCAAGCTGTGTAAGGTGTTTGAGGGGCCCATGACGGTTAGCATTTGAGTGGTCTAAGAAGCCCGAGTCGAATCGCTTTTCGACCGGGTGTGACCCACAATACTGCGGATTTTTTGCGATCATTTGCTTTCTGGGATCCGAAGACGTGCCAGGTGCGGGTTAACGGACTTTGTAGTCGTGTCGTCACCAAAGAGGAGATATACAGACTCGGGTGTCGGTACCCCAAGTCACCTATCTGCATACTTGAGATTTTGAACCCGATGTGCACACGTGGAACAAATGAGAACCTGTGCTAATATGCCGACCCCAAGCATTCTGACAACTTCTAATCCGACAAATTGAGTCAACGCATGGCGATGCAAGTTTCCGTGATTGCTATGGCCACGCACAGTCTCGTAATAAGCTCGTGACCACCTCAGTTTTTTCGACAGCGGTGGATACCTTTCATACAGCCTGGAACCACATGATGTAGTTGCAGTAACTGTCGTGCAGCTATCGGCAGGAATGGAGGCCCGTGTGAGCGCAAGGTGAGCAGTAGTCGGATCCCATCACGATCGGTTGGGAGCTTAGATCTGGTGAGATCGGTGATGATAAGTAGTAGGCTATCATCATTTTTGGTTGGGAGACTAAGTGGAGACTAGTGGTGACATGGCCACCTTAAATACTACCCGAGGCTGGCGATTTGATCTTTATTTCCTGCTTCCCTCCAGAGCTAGGTCATGGACCCCAAGAAGCAAGCATACGAATCCTCGGTTCAGGAGTCGATAGGACCCCACGTGGAGTTCTATGACCCATCCAAAGAAAGCATTTGGACTCGCCTTGGTGTCAACTTCGAGAGCTTCAAGCGTGCTCCTGGAACAACTGGGTAAGTTTCTCACGTTCATTGTTCCTCAGGTCCCAGTAATTTACGCGAAAGATACGTAGAGGTCAAGTTGTAGCGGGAGAGAATGTCGGCGACGTGGAGAAACTCCGAGCGGATGCTCCCATGTTGCAGCAAAAAATGAAGCCACGGCACCTAACGATGATCGCAGTTGGTGCGTTGTCTGATACGACATTCTTTACGAAGTGTTTCATCATTCTACAGGTGGAAGTATTGGTACTGGTTTGTTCGTTGGCTCTGGATCGGCTCTCCACAATGGCGGCCCTGCAGGCGTCTTAATTTGCTGGATTCTTATGGGAATCATGTTGATCAATGTCACACAGGTATGACTTCGTTGGAATGTTTCGATCCGATTTTCGATTATGTGATGCAGGCTCTTGGTGAAATGGCTATTTTGTTTCCTGTGTCTGGAGGATTTTATACACTTGCTGGCCGATTTTTGGATCCGTCTTTCGCCTTCGCTATGGGGTGGAACTACGTTTTTCAATGGGCGATCGTACTTCCACTGGAAATCACCGTCGCTGGTACGACGGTACAGTATTGGACAGATAAGGTGCCCATAGCTGGCTGGATAACTGTCTTTTGGGTGGTTATTGGTAAGGTCATTTCTTGTAGAGCCATAATTTGAACGCTCATTCTTTCCCCAGTTATTATTTCCGTCTTGGGGACACTCGGATTCGCCGAGGAAGAGTTCTGGTCCTCATGCTTAAAATTACTGGTCGTTGTGATGTTCATCTTCATTGGGATGTAAGTGGTTGTTAAGTGGTGGTTGTTTTTTTTTTGTGTGGGTGACAAAGCTTTTTAGAATTTGCATCTGCGGTGGCGGGCCCAAGGGTCACCAGTATGATCATTACATCGGAGGTACATACTGGCAGAATCCCGGGCCTTTCGCGAACGGCTTCAAAGGCGTCTGCGCAGTTTTCGTGACTGGTAAGCATACGACTTGCCCACATTTCAAAATGTCGCTCATTTCCGTTACTCAGCTGCTTTTGCATTTGGTTTGTGTTCTCCTTCGGAATGAGAAGCATTGCTTAGTATACATCCCCTCGAAATAGCTGGTACTGAGCTTGTAGGTCTTGCTGCTAGTGAAACCCCCAATCCCCGAGCGACCATGCCAGGTTCGTAATTTTGTGGACTATAAAGCGTCAATCATGATCTCCTTACCGTTTTCTAGGTGCCGTCAAGGGAACTTTCTGGCGTATTGTACGTACTATGCATTTATAAGTCATTGATCTTCTTGTAACAAACTTTCAGACCATTATCTACATCACATCTTTAACTATTATTGGCCTCTTGATTCCGTGGAACGAACCGAGATTACTTGGTGGAGGAGGAGCGGGTATGTAACGGCATCAATTTTGTGGGCGCCCTTGTAACTTCAGACCTTTTCAGCTGCTTCCCCTTTCGTCATTGCTCTTGACAAAGCTGGAATCAAAGGTCTTAATCGTACGCCAATTTTCTGTTACTGTTTCCTACCACCCAAATCAAGTAATTCTTATCTCAGATTTCGTTAATGCGACGATCTGTGTTTCCGTCCTTTCTATCGGTCTATCTTGCGTATACGCTGGATCAAGAACGCTCACTGCCCTTGCCGAGACTGGGTATGCACCAAGGATATTCGCTTACGGTGCGTGTGTCTGGCACAGTCGTAAGATTTCGTCTCACTTTGATTCAGTGGACAAGTCAAGTCGGCCTCTTTGGTCAGTCATCGCTATTTTGATGTTCGCCCCTCTGGCGTATGTCAACGTTGTTGCTGCTGGAAGCACCGTCTGTAAGTGGTGTTTTCCGCTGCCTACCATGGGAGTTGAGCTAATTAAGTCAATAGTCAACTGGCTTGTGGCGTTGTCTGGCCTCTCGACCATTTTCACGTGGTTGGCCATCTGTCTTTGCCAGTACGTCTGATGTTCAGGACTAAACATAACCGCCAATTAATTCAAATTTCTCCCAGCATCCGATTCAGGGCTGCATGGAAGGTGCAAGGCCACTCCATTGAAGAACTTCCTTTCAAGGCTATGGGAGGTGTTTATGGTTCTTGGTTTGGTGTAATCCTTCTTTCCCTTGTCTTGCTCGCACAATTCTACATTGTAAGGATTGAACTCTGTACCTTGCTCTTCCGATCTGAACTCCCTTCTAGGCTGTCTGGCCTATTGGCGGCATGTCGTCTGACCCTAAAATAGTCGTCCAATCCTTCTTTTGTACGTTCCGTTTCGATGGCCCTCCTTAACATAATCTGACTTCCCTCTTACCAGCGGCATACCTCGCTGCCCCTGTCATGATCTTGTTTTGGATTGTGGGCTACATATGGAAGCGCACCCTTCCTAGACGCGCCTCGGAAATTGATATTAATGTGCGCACTTTATGTTCTCATTTATTCACGCTCACAACTCATACATTCACGTATAGTCTGGTCGTAAATCTTGGTTGACTGTAGAGGAAATGCGACAGGTACGTTTTAATAGCCTGTTCTTCATTAATATGATTTGACGGTTATCTTCTTTTTAGTGGCGTGCTGAGCGCAGAACCGCTCCCTTCCATATTCGTGTGTATCGGATACTGTTCAGCAACTAAGCTAGCTACTTGCCGTCGATGTCAGCTGAGCTCTAAACAGAGACGGATAATACATATTATTGGAGTTGTGTAGGTGTAATCGGGCTCTGTACTTATACCCTTGTCCAATTATGTAGAAATTCATAATGAAGGAAGGATTTTTGCTAACAACGTTGGTTAGACAAGAGCGGTTCGTGATCGTGGGCACATCAAGCGTACCTGAAGTAATAATAACGATATCATGATCGATACGTTCCGTGGGTTGGAAATTAAAAGCAACATTCATCTTCGGAGGTCGGAACAGTGGAAAAATTAGCCTTCAGCCTTTACGTGATGGCTGGAAAAAAGTATACGCCTATACTACCACTTGCTTAAGTTGCTAACTGTTGTTAATCGGTTATGCCGGATAACGTCGGACGGTTGCCATATGTTGTCCATTTGGGGGCTATGTGCTCGGGAGCCCCATAATGGCCAGATATTAATATGGTCATGGGTTGTGCCTATATATGCCTGCCTAAGTATCTTAAGAGAGTGAGCGCCATCAGTGCGCCATAGCCGGATTGTTGGATCTACGGTGCTCATGGTCGTTTACAATGATGGTAGGCCAACTGAATTCAACAACGCAGACTTCGGATTAATATTTCCCGCGGTACGGAATAGAAACGGTGGGAAAGAGAATGACGCGACGCGTAGTTGAATATTTACACGTGCGTGTGTCACACAGCACGTGATGAAGGTTTGTTTAGCTGTGTATATGTTGATTGAATTCAAGTTCCAAACGCGTCTCTCCTCCCTCCCTCCATCATCCTCTCCCCCCCTTTATCCTTTCCACAGACCAATTATGCCGCGCAAAGCAGCCACAGCGCCGGAGGGCGCAGCAGATAACGCTGAGCCTCGCCGTTCTTCGCGCATTAAGGATTTGCCCAAGCCAGAACCAGCGGTGAAGAAGCCTACTAAACCTAGAGCGAAAAAAGCAGACAAGGACAAGGAAGAAAAGGCCGACGGCAAGGAGGATAAACCGAAGTCTGCTAGAGGAAAGAAACGCAAGGATGCTGATGAGCCCAATGGTGCAACTGCAGGGGAAAACGAGGAACCTCCTGCCAAGAAGGTATGTTTTTTTCTTTTTCTTTTGGTACCCAAGCGCAGGACAAGAGGTTTGACCCGGGTTCCCAGGCAAAGCCGTCTTCTAAAGCAGCTACCAAGCCTACTTCCAAAGCCGCTGATAAGCCGTTGTCTAAGGCATCCGCTAAACCATTATCCAAAACTTCAGGCAAGCCCGCTTCCAAGCATGTTGTTAAACCAGCATCGCAGACCGGGTCGACCAAGCCTGCTTCACGAGCAGGATCTAAGAAACCCGCTTCCAAGGTTTGTCATTTTTACTCTCTTCCTTCGCGCTTCTTCCTGCAATTAGAACGTAGACTCCTTTGAATGTCTAGTCCGAACTCGATGCTTATTATTCTCCTTCCGTGCATAGGTTGATGGACAAGAATCAGCAGCGGCTGTAAACACCACAGTCGGCGAAACCATCGCCGAAGAGACTGAAGCCGAAACTGCAGGAGCAGTAAGTCTTACCATACCCGAAGTCTATATATCATCTAACCGACGATAATTATCAGGCTTAACTTATTCCTCCCATTGCTGTCGAGCCATCGCCATTTATTAGCCCAGATCATCGCCATCGTAATACACATCCTCCTCAGTCCCGACGGACAGCGCGTCCCACCTCTACTTCAATCAAGGTGTGATCGATCCGATCCTTATTACGTCCCACGTCGTGCTATCGCTTTTTGCTTTCCTGAGCCCTTTTTTTATATCTCCTTCCCTGCGGTGTGTATTATGTATGTGTGTGTGTATCGTGTCAGATGCGCCTCGTATGTATTGCCCCTTAGTGTCACCTATATTCTTCTATATTTTGAATTGGACCCGTGTACATTCTATCTTCCATCTACCCCTCTTTCCTCGCCTTCATTGCACCATTCTTCCGCCGTACTTCTGTAGTCACACCTTGCGTTATTGTAGACGACTTATATGATAGGCATCACACTGTTTTGGGTTGAAATATATATAGCTCGACGTTATGACTTGGTTGAGTTTGCAAGGAAATAAGGCTTCGAAGCTCTATAGTTGAAACTTGATATTAGTGGGGTATGAATGAGTATGAGTTCTCTAATTCTCTGCTACGACTGATACCGACGTGCTTCATTGCAAACTCCGGAACATGTGTCCCGAGATCACGTCCCATTCCAGCCTGAGACATCTCCAAAGCCTCTACCGCATGTTTCAGCGGAGGAAGGGTGAAGAGCTTGATCATATATTTTTCGCGAATTCTCGAACAGAATAACTCGAAGTCGGCACAATGATCTGCGTAAAACCGATGCTGAAAGGGGGTCGAATAGTATAACAAGCAAGCTACACTTCAGTGGGCATATACACTTACCGCCATCTCATGAGATAAAAGGTGGTACCACACTATTATCTGTTCATGATGGGCGATCTTGTTATGATGGGTCAAGGCGAAGAAGCCCACATTAAGATAAATGCAGGTATTCAAAGTGAAAGCTGCGAGATCAGGGCAGAAGTCATCCCATAGTAGCCGAATGCGTTGCTTTTTGACGTCATAGAGCTCGACCAGAGGATCTAGGACATCCTCGATGAATTTCTTGAAAAGTCTCATAAACTCTTTCTTCATCTTCTTGTCTGTATCAAGAACGCGCGCATCGGCATCTTATTTGGGGTGTATGAAGTAAGTCGAGAGTTTGAGAGAAGGATGAAAAAGTGACCTTTGCCACCCCACACGGCGTATGGTAGACCTTTGTTCATTTCTTGGATACAATGCGTCTCCCTACCATAAAGCCTCCCACCGCATGATGAATCTTGTTTCTCCCTTTTAAAGGAAACGGCATTATTAGAAGATTCATTGTAGTCAGACACAGCGTGTTGCAACATTTTCTCTGATGAAAAGACATTAGCGTAAGAATGACAGGAAGGAGATATGTACAAACGCAGGGATTCGTCATCCAAATCAGACTGTGGTTGCTTGTTCCGGCGAAACCAGTTCTCCCTCTTCTTGTATACTGTTTTCTTATCATTTGGAATTGGGGTCTCAAAATCGCTTTCCACGTCTGGGTCAGTCCCAAATGACTGATTCTCTCGTCTAAAATCGAATGGAAAGCGTTCAAACAATGATGGTCGTCCGAACGAAAATTCCGGACGAGGATGTTCCCGGTCCTGCATAAGACGCTGTTCGACAACGGGGCTTGAAGGAACTACGGAATTAGAGTGAGTGGCGAGCGATAAATAAGATGTAAGGAACACGGACCACGATAGCCTCGCTGCTTCAGCTGTTCGTCAGTTGAAATAAGCAGAGTCATGAATAGACAGCATATATTGCTTGTTGGGGTTTCATAGAGATAGCCGAGAACGCAATAGGCCAGTCTGAAATAGTAGCATAAATCAGTTTGACTTCCAGGTAACTGTGCCATCCTTACTGAAAATAATCAAGTTTCTCTTCTTCGGTTTCCGAAATCCATAGCTCGTATTTGTCGGCATCCCCCTCCGTAATCAAGCGGCCTGCTTTCACAGAAATCCTGCTCTCCGTCCTGGGTGATTCAAGTACCTTGATGGCTTCGATATAATCATAAACAGCTATCACCAATTGGTTGTTCATCCGTTGATATATCGTCTGCCGACCGGAGTCTTTATACCTTGCTAGAAACATCGAGAGCCGACCAAGGATTTTCATTTGAAGCCTGTGGCAAATGGGGTGGTTCCGCCTTTCCTCTGACACGGCAATAGTTCCCCGGTATTCTTCGAAAACACATTGACTGAGGTTTTTGCATCCCAATGCCTTATACAACTCTTCGAGAACTTTAGGAGCATAATAAAGGTCTGGGACGTGTTGGAATGCCGCAGAGTTCAGCTCGTCGTTCATGATTACGACCTACATGATTTACGCCATCTCAAATTCAGCTAAATAGTAGATAGATCTAGGACTTTACCTCTTCGGGCCGAAGGAACTGCGCATGAAAACGGTCCTCTTCGTTTTGCTTATCCGCCACACAGTGGTAGGACAGATAATCACAACCTAATAGAGAGGGGGAGATATTTCCGCCTTTGAAACGCTCCAAGGTTTCCTTGAGCTGCCCTTCTTGATCATCCGATTCTAGCTTCTGTGCGATCCCACGCAGTTCCCGCATGTAGCGTAATCTATGGTGTTCTGGGTTAGATGCCCATGGGAATAAAGGTGAACGACGGACTGTTTATAATTCAGCTCACGATAGAAGGCCGATGGGTTTGTGAACAGTAAGTTGGCAATTTCACTAGCACTTGGAATCTCCCGGGAGCCACACTCTTTCAGAAATGCGGCCGCACCCGTCGTAAAGTTGACATAAGTAAACAGTTTTTGGTAATGTGGGGGAGTAGTATTGCCGACCAGATAGCAATTCATGGGGGTTACATGACAATCCTTGCCGGCTGATACAAGTGGAACGAAATGGACGTCTCTCAGCTTGGTCAAGATGCCGGTCTCCTTTAATTCTGATTCCTGATCAGTGAATGGACCAACAAGCAATGTAGGATTCCAAATACCTTGAACTCTGTCGAAAAGGTATTCGAAACATTTCTGGGCAACATCAGAGGTCGGCGGACTCTTTTGTAGGCAATCAAGAATATCTGATGGCGAAGGTTGGTCTTGTACTTTAAACCTCTCGGCGTGGATTCGAAAGTCCTTGCGCACGTGCCGAAAACCAACAGTAACACAACGATAGTTGATATAAACCTTAAGAACCTTAGTTATTGCAGTAGCCGCCATAATGATTCACTTACTTTTGAGACAGTGGATAATTCTGATTCACCTTCCACCGGAATGAAAGGAATGTCGGCATAAGACGGGCTTGTGTGGTTTTCAAGGTACAAAGCCTTATATTCATCCTCGAAATGTTTCAGCAGAAACTTTAAAGCGTTTTCTCGCTGTTCAATTCGAGCGCCAGAGGCCATCTTCAGAAGGTCTAATAGATCTGGGTACTTGCGGAGGCCTATTTTAAATAATAATTTGGCTGATGAAGGATAAGTGCAATATAGGGACAGAGAATGACCTGTAATCACCTTCCTTCGACTCATTACTCCACTCATCTCCCCAAGATAGTACCGTCAATCCTAATCCCTCCACATCCCTATTAGGTGCATATAGATCTGCAGCTTTGAATCGTTCGTTTGAATTGCCATGAGCGGCAAAAAGCGGCATAGGTTTCAAGGAATCGATTTCTGCTCCCGAGGGCTCATGCTCTAAGAAATATTGTAATAATGTTTGATTATCCCATTCCACAATGCTATAAGGATTGATGAAGCAGGGAGTCAGAGAAAGTAAGAGAAACTTACTGAGTTTTCAGTATAGTCAACTCAATCCTAGACTGGACTCCAATAAATGACAACTAGCCAAGTAGGACCTGTCAGTAAGTGCCAGAATTTTCGGCAGACACGTACAAATGTTCCCATTTGCTCCGTGTTAACAACCACCCAGTGGTCCAAATCAATGATTGGAAGCGTCGGAAACGTATTGGCAATACTATCAGAAAGATAAGCGTCTTTTGGAGCTTTCAACCCCTGCCGAGTGGAGATACATGAGTATTTGCATAAGATATCCTTGATCGAGTTGTGGTCATCGTCAGAAAACTCCGACCAATGATCGGATAATGCTTTGCAGACATCCACGAACATGGAAGTTTCGGTAGCGACTCCACAAATGTGGGTGAGCCAATCATCCACCAATAGGGGTTTAGCCTGGAAGAGCTCCTTCAGTTTCACATAGTTCGATACACCTACACCGGTAACGATGTGACAGGGTACAGTGGTCGGGGGAAGAGGGAATTTGGAAGTCATAAAAGGAGATGGTGGAGAACCGAGGATGGTAGAGAACTCTAACAGACTCCTAGCAGAGTTGGATAGGCGAGCGGCTGATAAAAATCTCGTTCGGTTTTGTGGTAGGAGAGACTGTTTGAAAATGTTATCGTCCGCAGTTACCCAATTCAAACACGAGATCATTTCTTCATCGCTGAGTGGCCGCATCTCCAACTCCTTCATGAGATCGTCGAATGTGACAGGCTTCAATAATATGGATGCTCTATCACCTATCATCTTCCTAGCCAGCATCGACGCCTTCTTGTCGACCATAGGAAGATGCTTTATGAAGCTTGTACATGCCTCATTGTAATCCCGGACTTTGTTTGCTGGGAAATCACCATCAGGAGTCAGGAGTACGAGATCAGTGGATGTGCAAGTGAAAAACGCTTCCCGAACGAGGCTTGACACCCGCGGATGTGGGTTTGATTCATCAAATGTTAAGTAACCTAGAAGATGATAAAACCGTTCAGAGTCTCGAGATGATTTGATAGACTCCATTTTATGGTCATAGATCTTGCGCGCAAGGCACCCGGCAACGTAGAGCAACTCTTCATTCCAGCCTTTGACATGCTTATTTCTGTAGACCGATCAGTACACATATATCAGACTTGCGAACAAGGGACTCATACTCTAGATCAAGAAGTTCTCGCTCTACGGTGGGAATGAAATGCCCCGCCAGATGACCGAGGAAACCTGTGGTTTGTGTTGTTGCATGGCCCTGCACTTATTTAGTTCTCTGGAGTACCAAGTATATCTGGTCTTACAATATAGACATATCCCTTGGACCTGCAAATGCTTCAGCATGGAGTGGAGATGGAGCATACAAACGACCCACCCAGTAGTTAATTTCAGAATAAGATCCTGTTTCTCGGTGTGTGGAGTGTAAAAATCCTCCTTGACGATGGGTTAGCTCTTTACACCTTCTGGTCCCATCGACGCACTCACAAAAGTTATCTGAACTTCAGACTTCTTTGGAATGGATCTTTTCTTTGTAGCTTTCTCCAATTCTTTGCGCGAGTCATCGTTCAGTTGAATTTTGGCAGAGGCGGACCATAGCTCCAGGTTTTTGAACTCTCGTGCCATTTGCGCTACACCCTGGTTAGGGCCGTCCAACCATGGGGACACTTCAGCTTCGATACGGACATTCGTTATTTTTATTTCATCTATAATGGTTTTGAATGCGGGAGTATTGGACATGGCATTCTTAGACACAGGAGTTTCGCGAGACCATAAAATACTATTTGAAGGACCAAATGCTGTTTCCGTTTTCGTGCGAGAGAGGTGAAGAAGAAGGGTAGAATCGAAATAAAGCGAAATAGATTCTATTGTGGACATAAAGGGCAATGCCGCAACCAGAAATCGTCCAAGTTCCAGACGTTGTGATATGAGGTCATTTGGTCCAACGGGTAGTTCAAAACTTGTGGTCCAGGGTTTCGGATCGGGCGCAGTTCGAGATCGAAAAACAGACAGCTGTCATGACGTGTGTGCAGACATTCAGTCGGACTGAGGCATTTGGTTGAACCATCCTTACGCGCAACTCACCTCCTGTCTCGTCCTCCCCTTCGCTGTCGTCTTCTGCTTCCACTTAAACCGACCGCAATCGTTTCCAGATCTTACACACGGTTCTTCTGTAACAGCAAAAACACTGTAGAAACCTGAGGACCCTGAGGTTACAGTAAGATGAACCGCTGGCGGGGTTGTGTGCTTACCGACACCGAAGGTTCCTATCTTCAGGGCATTAGGATTTCCATTGGCTTCCGATTAAGGGCTGAGTCAGAGACATGAAGTACAATACTATGTAATAGGACTCTCACCAATCACTTTCAAACGATCCCAGTCTTCGTCACTTAAGGGAGTGCCATTGTTCTTTATAACCCAGCGTATCACCTGTACTCTCGTGAGGATGGGATCGACAAGATGTACGTGGTATTTACTTCGTCATCAATAATTGGGCGGCTGTCACTCGATGCTGTTGGGTCGTAGGTTGCTGTTTCGAAACGTATCATAATTTTCGATGCCGTCGCATCGTCGGCATTTTGAAGAAGCTCTCGAAATACTGAAAGTTTAAGTTTCAGTTGTATACGCAGCCTCGAGACCGGAAATTGTACCAGCATATTTCGACGAATATCTAGCAAGAATCTACTATCCTTAGTATGGCCTATCCCGTAACTCGAATATAAACTGACTTTATCAATCAATCCCCTTTGGTCCACCTCCACAGGTTCCTCGTTTTCTGCAGATAGAATCGTCATTAATACCTAGAAAGATATCGAAGCAACAATGTTTTAGCCTGAGCGCCCTTCAGTGACAAATGTGGCACGCTCAGGCTCAAACAGCCTCGAGGCTGGACCCACTGATGGCACTTGACTTGACGTGATTACATGATCATGTTCAGCGCCACTCCAAGTCAATGCCACAGTGAGTCCACACCTCCTGAATCAGCTGTGGTCGAGTCACTAACTCTTGCTAGCTGCCTTGGTGATACAGGCTTTAGTCTCGTTATACATGTGGCACCTTCTGCATAGTTAACGTACATATCTCTCCAAATGCTCAGGGTACCACCCGCATCGTCAACCACTCTTCAAGATGCCCTTGGCTTAAATCCAGTAACGCCATTGCGATCATCTCGCTATGAGCCTGTGTATAGGTAGTCTTCGTTGCTCATTGCAGCTTGCTTGCCGTTGAATGTTTCTTATAGCCATTCAAATAATAAGCTTCCAAAGTATTATGGAGCAGGTCGACATCGTGGAAAAGGTGCAAAGGGCCAGATAGATGTGTAAGAATCAATTTTATGTGCGCCACTGGACTTCAGTAAAGTTGTCTGGCTGGGAAGTGGAATGCTCGGACTAGGTGATCTTCCCGCGCCGTGGGAGCAGTTTGTGCACCCTGATGGTAAACCATATTTCCGCCATCCGAAATGGAAGCTAGTCACTGAGGCAAACATACGCGACCCCGACCAATGTGCTGCAATCCACTCACTACATTCCCGGATCAGCGATTGGAAGGACAATATATCATGTCCAGATCACACCACGCCCTCCGAGTCAGAGCACGCTGAGCTCTACGTTGTGCTGAACCCAGGCGATCCGAGGAAAGGCAGTTATTATTGCGTGGATCACAATACCAGGGAGGTCTTTTGGCTTGAAGACACGGTTCTGGAGGACATCATGCCGATGGGTGTGCCACGCCATTCAAGCTTCGGTACACCCGCAAATGCTTCTTAACATTCTCCCTTCCGCTGATGCCATATGACAGAGCTGTCCATCCTGCGAAACTACTATCGTCATCTTGAAAATTTTCCATGCCACAACAAACTCCCAGATGATGCCGTGAAGTTTCTTCGCAAAGCTCTGGCTTATGCCTGCACTGGTCGGTGTTTACCGCTTTCCATGTCAGTGTATTTAAAAACACTTATTTGTAGACCACATAACTGCAAGAGAATCTGCAACATCTCCATGGAACCCAGAAGACTGTAAGACGTTCCTTGATATCCTCGACACACTCGAAAATGGTAAGACCCCCGTATGTGTGATCGCTCTCATCTGACCGCCCATTATAGATGAAAAATGTACAACTTTCGACGATGACGGTTACAAAACATGGTTTGTTGCCCGTGTGATGTGTATCATACGTCAGTGTCCTTACATGCTATGATAATCTACATCCGCTCATTCCTATGTTATCCTCCCAGTTCATAGTCGATCTGTGCACCGCTTCGGGATGCACGATGCAGTTACGGATCGCCTAGCTACCGCAAGACGATCTCAAATTGGACTTACTGACATCTTGGCTGGGGGTCTCTCCTTCTGGGCTCACCACGCGTATGTAAGCCGATTGGAGAATGTCTGGGCGGGCGGGGTTGTGTCGGTCGGCGGTTGGGGATCGCTTGTTGCTTCATTGGTCATCGAGTGGTCTGATTCCAATCTTTTGGTAAGCTTCGTGCGATATTGTATTTGTCGCGGTGATTGATAGCTACGTTAGGCGACTGTTATTCTATCGTCAGTGGCCACTGTTGTTTTAGAGGATGTTTGACAACCTTTGTTATAGTGCCAACATGGCTTTCATGTCCCTTAGCCAGGAACATTCTATCGAACGAACGAGCAGTTTAATATCTACCTTCCTAGCCCTTGGTAGCATAGTCATCGGTCTGCATCATGTATGGAGGCACAGAGTCAAGAAAGACACCAGTGCTGGTCAGGCGGTACGTAACCAAACTTTAGATCGTTCTCCTGGTGTCCACATGACGTACGTTGCTGCTCTAGGGTATCTACTTCCAAAACGCTACAATGCACAATGGAAGCATGAAGCCGCTTGCATTTTTTCTTAGCCTTCCTCTCATTCTTCTCTCCTGGTCGGTGTTGACATTTGCATGCTCAGTCTCGCTATACACATTCTATGAAACCCAATCGAAAGCATCGTTCGTTATTGCAGGTGTTGTTTTCGGTACAGTCGTGATCGTCGTCCTTGCAACAATGTCGTTCTTCTGGGAAATATTCGTTCATAAACCTATGCGTAGGTGACTACATTCAGGCTAGACAGTTCGCTTACATTATTATCTTGTCGTCTATAATGTTGCAACTTGTAAATGTGCTGATTTCAGTTTTATATTAGATGTAAAAGGAGAACACAGCTGACACGCAATATGCTATTGCATGACCATTCAGGATAGCTGTCTCCCAACAGAAAAACAAAAAGAGCTGCTTGACAGTGACAGCCTACACCTGTGAAACAATGAACCAGATGGGCTTGAGATAAAGAAGGCGCATGGATAAATTCGGAAGGGCACTACCGGGATCCCGAACGTTCGTGGAATCCACTTCGATCATGTAACTTTCTAGTTCAAGTTAGTAGTATGAATCATCTGAGACGTAGGTATGCGAGCAACTTGTTCATTAATATACGGATACCAAGCCAGAGGTCGAGACACTGCAGTAATCATCATGATGGGGACTCGGATCTAACCAAGGTACCGAGATAACTCAAAACGTGAATGTGTCAAAGAGGCCAAAACCACGGTAGATGTCGCAAAACTCCCAAAACATGACGACGAGGATACTATCTCAGCACCGTCACATGCGGTTCTGGACCTAGGATCTGATAAGTAGATATCGGGAATAAGCGCCGACTACACTGAAGCGCCTA
>QLOK01043667.1:0-19510 GCA_003313805.1 Tricholoma flavovirens | reverse complement strand
AGGCTGACAAGTCTGCCACTCTGGTCCCTGCCCATACATCACTCCAGTCCCAAAGACTGAAGCATCACATATCACCCAAATAGGTTCAGGTGATTCATGATCAATTGGCTTCAGCACTGGAGTCATGCAGCAGATGTTCTTAATCATCTGGAAGCAGTGGTCATGCAATGGTCACCATTGAAAGGCTTGACCATTTCTCATTATTGTGGACAGTGGGCTGGTAAATGTGCTGATGTCTGGCAAAAAATGTGCCAGATACTGCACAAGGCCAAGAAATCTTTGGACCTCATAGTAGTTACAAGGTGTCTTCCTCTTTTGTATCTGCACCATCTTGTCGCTGTCAGCATGAAGGCTGTGCTTGTTGATCATATGACCAAGACACTCTACCTTCTCAGTGTAGAGCTCACATTTCTCTGCTCAAAGGAACAGAGAGTGCTCTCGTAATTTGGTAAACACCAGCTCCAGGTGTTGCTGGTGTTCCTCGATCATTTCGCTAAACACAAAGATGTTGTCCAGGTAAATGTGGACAAATATTCTGATGTAGTCTCGGAATATGGAGTTCATCAACTGCTGAAAGGTTGATGGCACATTACAGTCGCCTTGTTGCATAACAAGGCTTTCATAGATGCCCTGAACCATCAAGAAGGTGGTTTTCCAGACATCCTCTGGTTCCACTCAGACCTGTTCATACACATCCAAGAGATCTATCTTCGAGCCAAATGTAGCTCAAGCAGCATCAAGCCTTATCAGGTCTTAATCTGGAAATGGTGTAACATCCTTCACTGTGTTATCGTTATGTTTCTGTGCATTTATCACAGTGCATAGTTTCCCATTCTTCTTGGGTACTACAAGCATTGGTGCAGCCTGCTCGGCTTGAGCAGGGCACCACCAACCAGCCTTGTAGTATTTGCTTATCTTCTTGGCAAGGGGTTTCCTCATCAAGTCAGGACATTTGGGAAGATAGTAATTATACTTCTTCTCAACGTCCACCAAAGGAATGTGGTGGTTTATCTCCTGCAAGGGAGGTAATTTGTTGGGGACACCATTCAGGATGTCCTGACAAGATTGTTTCCACTCTTTCCTGAGGCATGGGAGGTCCTCCTTTGAGAGGTGGCCCTCCACCTTGGCTTTTCCAGCCAGGTCCTTGCAGATGGCAAACAGCATGTCATTCAGGTCATCAACCTGTTCAGATGGTAGCATCACTGGGACAGAAGCATCAAACTCTTCTTTTTCAAAGTTTGGTCCATCAGGAAAGTGATCCCAAGTGAATTTGTGGATGATCTCTTCTAGATCATCGCTGTGTTCCAGGTCATCTTTGGGTCCCAATAGAATAGGATCTGAAAGTCTCAAACCAGAGGGGTGAGGTTTGTCAATGTCATCCACCTCTTGGACCTCCACCGTCCATCGTTGAACTGATGGCAGCTGTACTTGAGTCAAACTCGGACCACCTTTGTCTGGGTACTTTTTCTTGTGAGCAGCTGGTGGGCTGCTTAGGAGTCACTCATCCTTTGGAGGATGAGGTCACATGGTGTGCCTCCTCACCTGCTTGAAGGTGTTCAGTCCCTCAATAATCATATCAAGGATCGTGCCTTTCACTCAGACCTTGTCATGTTCAAAGTCCAGGGTGATACCATGTTTCCTCATGAACATGGTGCCAAGGATGACATTGTATCTGTCGATGTTGATGACATCAAAGTAATGGTTGTCCTTTGTTTTACCGATTTTGAAATCAGTAAATAGTCCGAAGTTTATCTTTGAACAGCTGCCAACTGTTCCCAGTTGCAGAGGCATGGGTTCTTCTAACTTGTGTGCTTTTAAATTCCCAGACATAGCAAATTCTGGAAAAGCTGAGTCAGACATGCAGCCTGAGTCAAGGAGAACAAATGCCTCCAGGTTGTGAAGTTTCATCTTTGCAATGAAGCATCTGTTGTCTTTCTCGCTCCATGGGGGGCAAGATATCTTTTTTAAGGATTTCCTCAAAGTGGCCATGCCTTTGAAGCGTGGCTTGTTGGTGAATAGGTTGTCCATCATGACACCTAATCTTTCAGAAAAGGTAGGAACCTTTTCTGTTTCATCCTCAGATTCCTCCTCCAAGTCAGATACTGACTGGGCAGATGGGCAACTGTTGGAGTCATACCCCGACGAAATTTCACAGATTGCTCCAAGGTGCTCTGTTTCAGAATCTCCACTGGGGGCAGACTCACAGTCTGTCTCCAGTTGTACAGTTCACCCTCTGAACTGTACTGGGATCCATATGGGTCTTGATCAGACATGGCTGATCCATACTCAGAGGAATCACTTCCTTCTGAGTCACTATGTGCAGTGCTGAATCTTTCCTTCAAGGTTGACTGATTGTCCGAGTTCCTTTTTGGGCTCAGATGTTTATCATCCTCCCTGTCATTATTAGGGGGAGGCCTTCGATCAGTTTCAGAGGCTGATCTTTCTCTTGTGGCATACATTTTTGCTGCCAGTTTGGGTTGCCCATACTTGGGGCACTTTTTATTGGTGGAATAGTGTGGTCCCCCACAGCTGTAGCGAGTAGGTGTCTTACTTTTGTCAGACTTCCTGTCTGACTTCTGTCCCAAGTGTCGGTGGGTCTTCCCTCCTGATGAGTGGTGCTTGGGGTTGCAGGAGTCCCTATCATGGTGATCTCTGTCGCTGTGATTTCATTTATTCCAGTCAGGGTACCCTGAGCTGGAAGGTTGATGGTAGTCACAATATTTCCTATCATGTTTCTGAGAATTGTCCTGAGACTGTTCACTTGACCTTTCTGGTGAAGGGTCCTTGGGTTTGGATTGCTTGGTCGAAGATGTACTCTTTGACCTAGTTGAATCCATAATACGCTTCTTTTCATTGAAACATTTCCTCATCTTTCCAATCTCCTCTGCCTGGCAGGCATAGTGAAGGATATCATCTGCGGAGCTTGTCTCAGCAGAGCATCCTTTGTCCAATACAAAGGATATGATGTTAGCAGGTAACCCAGCCACCAATTGTGTCTTGAATGTGAAAGGGTCTGGGGCCTGTATCATTCTGGTAGCATATTGCTCCAGTTTGTGATAATAGCTCATAACACCTTCCTTGGCATTATACTCAACATGCCAGAACTTATCAGTCACATCATGGGTAGCATTCTCATGCACAAACCGGTTGTATAAACTGGTGATGACTTCCTTAAAAGTCCAAGCTGCTCATTGATGGTATGGACTGTCAACACTGATAATACTTGACCAGGAAACCCACAACAAAACCCTACAAAAGGCTTTGTATGGTATAACACAGGTTAGAGGAAGGTAGCGAGGTGGTACTGTACTTCAGGACCTAGGACAAGGTTGGGGGACTCAATAGCGATGGAATGCAAGGAATAACAAGTGGTGTTCAATGAAATATCGATCATTCGATCAAATATTGAGCTCAATCGGGCTACAGAAATGGGATCAATGAGAGGAGAGATGATGGGAGGATGATGATGGGATAGAAAGCAAGGGGAATCTGATAATAGCAAGGAATAAGTGAGGGACAAGGGGCTTGATATGGAGGTTCGATAAAATATTGAGCTAGTTCACAATGATATCACAAAACTTTGAACTAGTTCATAATACACAGTATATATGACATATGAAAAGTAGTCCTAAAAAGGAAAGTGTCCATGTGTTGAACATGAGGTGGGCTGTAATGATCAAAAGGGGCTAATAACTATGGGTAAATGATGAATTGATGTGAAAAGGAGGTAAATGAAGTGAAATCAAAAGGTACAAACTTGTGTTCCCTTTGAGGAGTTCGAAATATCTGAAAATACTTCTCATGTCCTTCAAATAATGATCTTATCTATTGTTCTCCATGCGATAGGCTTGTCAAACAATATCACGAGGTGTGGGGGTGTGGTATGAGTGTCCGATGATGAGATAACGGCCACCAAGGTGCATGAAGTACATTTGAAGTTCGTTTGAAGATTTTTGAGGTCATTTGAAGTTGTTCAAGATTGATCAACAATGTTCAGGATGTTCGCAGATGTTCATAGATCGTTCGGATAGACTCTATAGATGTGAGAAAGATCTTCCAAAGGGGTTTGAAGAGGTTTGAAGAAGATCATCGAAGTTTGAGCTCATTCTAAATAGTTCGAAAAGTTCAAGACCTTGATATGTTTGTTCAAGCTCGATCAAACATTCAAAATGCAATCAATATTTGTTGAACAATGGTTGGAGATGGTCATACAACATGTGTGTGCTCCTGTGAATGTTCAATGTTGGGTACAAAGACTTTTGATGGCTCAATATCGCTCTATATTGCTCAAGAATGTGTTTGAAGATCGATCTAACTGTTCATAGATGTTCCTATGTGCAATGCGAAAACTATAGGGTGTTTTCCAAGTACCAGATGCGAGGTGGTCTTATCAACACTGTCCTCAAACCAAGTTAGAGCAGTGTTCTCAAGGAACATTGCCATGAATTCAATGTGGTCTGAGTCAAGCTCAGGACCGCATATTTTGTTTACCTTCAGCCACCAGAGGAGGGTGTTCAGCCAATGTTCAAAACCTTTGGTGTCAGGCAATCCACCATACTTGGGTGGGTTGGGGACTCTGGGACCATTTTTGCCCCCAGAAGCATTTATATCAGACAAGACAGAGACTTTATTGTCAATCTGTCTATGGATCTTAATATGGATGTCCCTCAAGTCTTCTGCTCATGCTGCACTTCCCAAAGACACACTCAAAGCATTTGAAATGAACAAAAGTAATGGTGGGAAGCAGCATCATCAAAAAGACACTGTGGTTCCCAAAACTAACCCAACCATTGAGCATCACAGTAAAGTTCAGAAAATGACTACAGATGATGGTAAACAGAGAGGTCTACAACAGACTCTTGAAGAATGAGGCTTCAACATGGCAAACATGTGGGCCAAGTGCATGCCAGTGTGCCCTTGGGAAAATTCTCATTGTTGCATGGCTCATCTTCTAAGCAAGCAAGATGACTTTGCCAATCAAGTCTCTCAGCTTGAGATCATAATTAAAAGGCAGGTCACAAATGCATTTTTCTTCTGAAATTTCACTGTGAGCTGAATCCCATTGAAATGGTGAGTACATAGCTGTTTATTCTCATTGAAATATTGGAAAGTAACATAATCTCTATTAGTATTGGGGTCGGGTAAAGTACAGATATCACCAGGTTCTGAAAAGAACTTTTGACAATGCAAAAAAGGCTGCCTTTGAAGCACTCGACACTTCTCCCATCGAGGTGATTCAAAGATTTATAAATCGGGCTTGGTGTTTCATGAGTGCTTACCATATTGGGTTGACTGAGAAAGTGGCAGCCTGGGCAGTTCAGAAACAGAAGGGTCATCAGTCAGTCTCTCAAGGTGCCATGATGCATCTGGATGCTGTCATGAACCCCAGTTAGCTACTACATATATCTGTCAAAAATTTTGTTCAAAAATTTGGCCAACAGAACTACTCATGGGAAAAACTTCGGAGGTGTGTTTTTTGACATATTTTGCCATCCTGAGTTCAAATCTGCAATCAGAATGTCCAATTTTTCAGTCGATCATGAGATATCAACTTTGTTGACTTTGTTTGTCCGTGACTGTACTCAGCCACATGCGGGAACTTCAACATTTTCCTGACACATCAGTATTTCGACAATTTAAGTACAGTCTAAATCTGATTCCAGAATAGAATATAATATTCAAAATAAACAGTACAATTCAGGACAACTTTTCTCTTTCAAATGGGGATTGACATTTTGAGCACAACAAAAACAGTGCTCCAAATTAGAAATATAAACTGAGGATGTGGGTGGGCGATTACAATTCTGAGGGCACTTAAATTTCAAATAGGGAAAATATTCATACAAAAGCCTGCTAACATGGGAATCTAGATTTGAAAGAAAAAGTTTCATCCGAATAGTATTAGACATTTTGTATATTCTTTCCCATTCTGGAGCTCGCACTTAAATCTTTGTTGCCCTATGGGTAGTGCTACAGACTACAGTAGAGCTAAAGTAGAACTACCATAGACCTACACTGGACAACCAGGACCTTTGCTATGGTCACTACAGACACTATGGCTCACTACTGGTACTATTGTAGTGCTAATCCCTGAGTTTGCTGACAGTCACGGTCGCGTACGGTCACGTCACCCTTCACACCAGCCTTTGGCTATGCTTCCGAGGTTTGGTTCGTTCAAGCACTCAATTATAATTTAGAGGTGTGAAGTCGACTTGTTTCATAGGCTGATAGGGACTCTATCATATGGATTTAACGACACTTCAGTAGTTAAATTTTTATAAGCGACGTATTTCCGGCGGAGCTTGAAATCACCCAGTCTTCCTCAGGCAAGAGACTCGACTCGGCGTTGCCAGTCACGGTCTTTGTCCTCGAATCAACTTCCATGAGACGGCGGGGAAACAAGTCCAGCAAGGTTCTTCTTCGTAAATCTCATAGCTGCCTCTGCAGTTGCTGATGTTTTAAAAGGTACCCAACATTAAACTGCGACCAGCCCAGCCACACGCGTTACCGCGACGCGCACAAACCGATAGCTCGACGTGCTGGGCACAAGACAGTCAAGCAGGTAGCGATGGCGCAAGTGTCTTAGATTTATGTCCAAGGCCATTCAAAGCAGTCGTTATTTGCGCGACAGGGGTCGTCGACAAGGTGTGCGGACTCATAAACTAGTTGGAATATTTTGATGAGATGGAATGGCAGCCGACTCTCTTCAAGCAAGCTTTGGAGCTTGGTGCCATGTCCGTGAGTGCATTCACGGACCGTGTAACTCATCTGGTCGCAGTCGATCACGGCGGTGCGAAGTACTTTGTATGAGAAATTTTCAAAACGTGTTACGTCTATTTCATGATCTTTCATGTTAGTGTGCGCTTGAGAGGAAAATACCTATCTTGAAACCCTCATGGATAACGGATAGCTATCAAATATGGCTTCGAGGTGATGACGTTGATTTAGAAGAGGTATGTCCACTTCTGCCGTCTATGAAGTAATACTTACGAACAATTGATACCACCGCCAGAGTATCGCGTCGCATCGTCTTCCCATATTCTCCGGTGTAGTCCTTTGTCCATCTGGTATAGCAGAAATCACACGGCGTACCCAAATCAACAGACTGCTCACCCAGCAAGGGGGAGTCTACCTTAAGAATCTCGAACGACCAGTCAAAATAACCCACCTCTTGTGCTCTGGTGATGAAGAGACGGACAAGATCCGATATGCAGAGAAGTTTAACAGCACCGGAGAAGCAAGTGTCCATCTAGTCTGGGAGGAGTGGTTCTGGGACTCGTTGGAGTTTGGAGGTGAGTTTAACCCATATCAACAAGTCTCATGTATACCACCACCACCACCACAGGAAGATTCGAAGAGGCGAAATACCAAGTTCGTCGGCCACGTCCAGAACGCAAATCGTTTTCAAAATGTCTGTATGCAAGACAATATCTCTGCGTTAAAACAACTGGATTAATTGAACTATCTGCACACAGGTGCCAGCTCTCCTCCGCCGTCCACAGCTGTACAATCTGACAGAGACAATGATCAATCACCGTTGTCATCACCTCATCATGGTTCTGCACTGAAACAACCCCTACTGCCGCAATACCCAGCTCAAAACCAAGACGATGCCGACGAGGAGCTTGCTTCTATCACCCGGCTTCCAGCTGTCACCCTCCAGCTCTGGGGGAGCCTCCTAAAACCACGCGGATACGAGATCTCTGATGGAGAACTATTCCGTAGTCCCTCAAAAGCCTATGCTGCCCCAAACCCGGTTCTCCAGCAACCACCACCGACCCCCGTGAACAATGTAGACGGGGGCGGAAGTGTGGTAGTGCAATGTCGAGGTGCCAACTCCTTTGCACCAGTACGGCCGGATGCACTGCCTTCCTCTCGTCCCCTGCCGTTCAAGCGTGCAAAGACTGTGGCGGCATTGGGAAACTACGTCGACGAGGGCGGCGGTGATTCGTTTATGGCTCCTGCCATCTCCGTGCTCCAGGAGAAGAACGGGGAGAGCTCAACCTCTGGGAGTTCAGACATTTTTTCGGGGTTGAAATTCCTTGTTCTCGGCGAAGCGAAAACTACGAGTGTGAGGGGTGCGGTTGAGTTGAATGGTGGAAAATGGTGTGCGGGTGATGAGGATGAGGATGAAGTGGATTATGTTGTGGTAAGGCTGGTCAGGTGGGTGTCGTCTTCTTTTCCCGATATCATCAATGAAAATTTCTCTCACTAGTGGAAGTAAACTCTACAGAGAAGAGCATGATGAGGTCCTCCGTATGAAATATCGAACAGAGTGCTGGCTAGAACGATGTATCTTTGAAGAGCGGCTGTGTCCACTAGAAGAACACGTCACATTTTTGCCTCTGAGTATAAATATACCCATTCCAGGTTTATCTATAATCGAGATTATGTTCCTTACTCATTTTGACGATGTCCTTCAGGTGCAGAAAATATAACATTAAGCTTCTCGGGCCTCGACCAATCAGAGGCGTGTTGGATAACAAGACTTCTTCGTGCACTAGGTACTGTATACCTTACCTTTCTATCACACCATGCTGATTTGATTTTCCCTGGTTACTAGGTATGAATCTCGCCCCGGGCTTCTCCCGGCACTCAACTCACCTCTTATGTCCCTCTGGGGTTGGTGCTAAGTTCGAGAAGGCACAGGAGTGGGGCACCCCGATTGTGACGGTGGGGTGGTTGGAGGAGATAGCGAGGACGGGGAGGATTACAGCTGTCACGACATATTTGGTTAGTCCTGGCTGCAATGTGGTAGATGATGTGCAGAAGGGGAAGGCCGTAATGAATATGGATGTAGATGCATATGCGAATTTATACGAGAATGTGGTGGGGGATATGAGTGGGGAGGGGAGGGGAAAACAGAAGGCTAGTGATAAGGGTAAAGCAACAGAAGACCAGAGAGTCGGCGATTCTCCGATTGATGGTATGGAAGGTAATGTTGTTGTATCTATTGTTATAATCTGATACATTTTCTAAAGGTGAAATGACATCGTCATCTCGACATGATACGCCTCTGATCCAAGAAGCAGCAGACCATCAAACTCTGCAGCCAGACCTGTGTTTTGGAGGAATGAACGGTTCCCTTGCTTGTGCACAAAGCACTCAGCCTCCTCCGCGATCACTGTCCTCTACGAGTGTAGGCAGACCTCGGGCTCGGTCTCCGCCATTACCACAGCTCATCACACGACAGAACTCATGCACCCAATCCGACACCTCAAATTCTTCGGACGTGGTCCCTAGAAAACCCACCCCTTTTGAGATCGAGCGAGAGCGAAAACAAGCAAGGATCCCGTCTTCCAAGTCCCCTTCGCCGATGAAGATCCCACATGCAAACATCTCGACACCGAGGAGAGCCCCGAAGAAGCAAGGAACTCTGAGACTCTCAGTTTCTCCGACGAAGCTGACGAGGGAAGCCTCGAAAGCGCTGAACGACAATATCACTTCGTTGCTGGGAAAACGACAGCCTCCAGCTGAGGATGCTGGTGAGGCAATAAACTTGAGAGCAGGAAAGAGGCCGAGGCCTCAGCGGTCAAAGGTATGTTTTAGTTGTTACCTTCCGATTTTCGCTTATTGGGATGATGCTCTAGCAACCTTCCCGACAGCCCTCCAAGGCACAGTTAGCAGACATCGTAGCAGTGCCCACACCAGCGCCCGTATTCGTAGAAACGTTCGAAACATATGACGATGACATCAATCTGTTCGAGCGAAGCAACGTGGGGGAGGAGAGCATGCGCGTGATGTACGTAGACCCTGGGCAGCGGGACGAGAAGAAGCGGCTCATGAGTCTGCTGAGAAATGACAGTGGGCTAGAGGTGGGTGAAGGCGGAAAGGCATCATCTTTGAGGATGAGAAGGAGCTCGAGGATTGCGGGGTTCTGACTGGATCAGATTACTGTCTGGATTGGGGTTGGTCTATATGATGATGATGCCACTTGCTTCATATGTATAGAATCTAGTGATTTGTATTTTTTTATACTATTCGCCCGATTTTATTCCATCAAAAGCCGAGGGGGTGAGTGCTCCCATCGTCCTGACTTCATCAGCTGTTGTGCTAACGTTATGTATCTGATACCTAAACCTATGTGCCTCAGATGGAAAGAGCGTAATGTATCCGTATGTTTTTTAGTATCACGAGTAGATTTGGTCAAGACCAGGCAACCAGACTCGGAGAAACAGTACCCTAGCTCCAGAATCAAACTCTGCAAATTGCCTACACGAATCGCCAAGGGGCACCTGTTGTTCTGAGCATATGCCGCTACAACAATTACATGTCTTGTATGTCTCCGGTAAAATAAGGTCGAGGCTCGAGAAACTCCTGAAAAGGCTCGAGATAGCGCTATACCATGTGTGCCGATCGATCCGGGATCTGGCAGAGCAAGGAATGACTATGACTCCCGAACTTGCGAGGATTTGAAGATGCCTTGCGTCGACGACAAACTTCAAAAGGTATGAGTCGTCGTGGCATTTAGCAAGTGGTATCCAGCACCCAAGCTACGAGGGAATCTAGTACTTACATAGCCAGATTCGAGCAAGCAGTCGTTAACGTCGGTGAGTCACTCTGCGATCGTGGATGATACCGAAAATAGCAGTAGTACGTAGTACTCCAATGGCCAGATAGTGATAGGAAAGAGTACGAGCTGAAGGAGGGGGTGATTAAAGAGTTGATAGTAGATGAGAGTTTGTTTGTAAATACTAGCCGAGTCATCACAAACTTTCATCCTGTCGCCACTGTTGTCCACGATGCCTGCGCAGTTGACGATTCCACTAACATCTAGTTATGATTCAGACCCTGCATCTCCTTCACAATATGATTCAATACCCAAGTTTCCACATACCAGAGCTCAACTTTCTCTTATTGCACGACAACACAAACCTTTAGACAGCGTCGAAGGTGATGTCGACAGTGACGACTTTAGTCGCGTCTCCTCCGCGCTTGTCAGTAGAGTGGTCGCCTTGCTCATAGAAGAGAAAGAAGATGAACTCAAGGCGTTCCTTAAGAATACTTATGGCATGGACGACGATACGGTCTGAACCTCTCCATGTCTCAGTTGCATCTCATCGTACTGACTGGCGACTAGCTGGAACAAAATGTCTTGGACTTGATGCACAAGCACCGAGACGATGTCGCTGGCGTCCCCTTTCTGTTTCTGACTCCAACTCGTCGCCCAATCTCTCGTCCATCTTCACGCGCTTCAAATTCTACTCGCTTAGTCGGTCGTCCAGATACTCCATCTTCAGCACCATCGTCTCCCCTTGCCCTTGTATTTCGTAGACCACATACTCCAATAGCTTCTCCTTTAGCTTCTGGCGTTTCCCAACAACCTTCATCTTACATGTCTTCTACAAAAAGCGACTACTCACCTTCTTCCTCTCCTGTACTCTCACATATCCAGTCAACACAATCTCAGGTTCAGGTTCAATATACTGCTAGCCTTCCAGCTTCCCCGCTCTCGTCTCCCCGCTTGCTCAACGCAAAGGCATCCGAGTTCAAACCTATACAGCGTCCACTCTCTGCCGCTTCATCTGTCCCTGGCTCATACCTTCGTACAGATACCCCTTCTCCTGATCTTTGGGCACACAACTCTCCTAGAGCTACCTCAAATCTCGCTATCGCCGCGCCACTCATTGCTGACCAATCACCTTCCCTCCAACCATCCTCTCTCACGCCAAGCTCATCCTTGCGTACCTCCCTCCGTCTCGACGATGAAGAAGATCCTTTCGACCCATTTGTCACCTCCGCTTCACCTCCATCTTTTCATTCTGTTACCGTATCGGACTACGATAACCCCCCCTGGCCGTATCATACTATGCCACCCTACAATTTCACCGACTCTCCTCCGCCTAACGAGCAAGATCTGAGTACGGATCCGTTGGAAGACACCTCCGGCATGCTCACAGACGGAATGACGCCTTTTGATGTGCTCTCCTCCGTCTTTGGGTCCACCCTTGCACCATCTGAGCTTGAAGACGCTCTCGCAGCAAACGGGTTTGACTTTGACCGTGCGATGGCGTGGCTCATAGACAGGGCGCTCCCCGCACCTGCTGCCCCTCAGATTAGGATGCAGAACGTGGGCGGACGGGTCACCGTTGTGTCGCGAGATCCCACAGGCAACGGTTCACGCGGCAGAGGGTTCCCGAGTGGTAACACCTCACCTCCGGGGCCTCGATATGGAAGTGGCGCCGGCCGTGGGCGGGGTGTCACTGGAGGTAGCCGTGTTTGCAGATATTTCATGGCTGGGGAGTGTCTTAGAGCAGATTGTCGATTCAGGTAGGAGCTCAACCGCAGGCATTCGATTGAAGTCGTTGACCCCACGTCGTTTACACAGCCACGACCTAGAACGGGCACTGTGCCGATTTTGGCTCCGCGGAACTTGTGCTAAACAAGAAAGCTGCGAATTCCTACACCGATTACCCAAGGATGTCGACATGTCATCTCTCACCACTGCCGTCGCCCGAGCTAACGTCCAGCCAGGCGCCGGTCCACTAACTGCACTTAATCCTCCACCAGATGACTTCCCCGCCCTCGGGTATGACCCCACTGTGGGGCGCAGTCGTGGAGGGTACAACATCCGTGCATACAATGACCCGGGGCGAGCGCGGTTTACCTCTGCCGTCAAGAAACCCATCCCAACCGTCCAACCCGGCCTTTCTGTCGCCAATGGAAACACCAACGATGCTACGCTCGCCGCACGGCGTGAAATCATGGGACCCTCCGCCGACAACCTGCACCACCGTTCAGCCATCGTCGCACCACGGCCCTCGCCCCGCATTAAGCTGCGCCCGCCTCTGCTACTCCCGACGCTTCCCACAGGCGAGGTAATAAATAAAATGTATATGACTTATCGCCAACGCGCGCTGCAGCTCGGGGCAGCACGCAACGCGTGTTTATCACGTGCGGCGGACGCGTGGCGGCGTGGGGACGGTGCTGCGGCGAAACGGTTTAGTCGGGAGGGACATGAGCTGAATGCGAAGATGGCTGTGGAGATGGCTGGCGCGGCGGCGAAGCTTGTACGGGAGCGGGCAAAGGTAGTAGAACAGGCGGTGAGGACACGGGATACGGGGTGGTCAGACGATCCAGGGGATAGGAGCAGTAAGGGGAATACGTGTGGGGGTGGGCTGGGGGTGTGTTTGGGTGTTGCGAGCCGGGATACAGGAGATGGGAAGACGAGTATGGATGAAAGGATGGAATGCGTTTTGGATTTGCATGGGTTACATTCGAATGAAGCAACAGAGGTCCTGGAAGAGTTCTTGCTTGCTGTCAGTCATTTATCATTCGTTATGAATATCATCAGATACTGATATGTTTATTTGTGTTGTAGCTGGAGAAGGAGAATTTTTATGGTTTGGGTATGTTGTAATGACAAGTTACACGCCTTGCTTCTCACGATTTCATTCAAATGTACAGCCTATGCCATTGTTGGTGAAGAGAAACACACAGGCACGCAAGATGCCGCTCGTGGCGCTTCCCGCGCCCGTCTGGTCACTGGGGTCCGAGAGTGGGTACACCGGTGGGGTTACCCCTGGAGCGAGCGAGATGGCATCATTTGCATCGATCCCCTGACTCATGCTTCAGAATAGACAATATGAAAGTGGTAGAGAAGAAGGAAATGAGGGACTAAGTTTTTTTATAGGTTGACATGTACATGTATATACATGCTACTGCGAGATGCTGTAACCCAGGTTGTAAGTCAGGGAATACTTGATTTATGAACCTCAGCCTGTCTCCTACATCTTATCAGCATGATGGGCTGAAGCTTATCTTGGCCTAACCAATGGGCATTCAAATTTTCATTCAGTGATTTTGATGGCTAGTGCTGGAGTGAATCTATCAGTAACTAGGGCAAAAAATGATTACAGTCAACACTCCCATAAACCATACCTCAGATAACCATAACCTCTAAAATCCCATGACTTTTTCTGACTCCCGACTTGGTTCACAGGTGTTTTGACTGAAAAACCCATAAACTTCCAATACCCAATACCTCATACCCCTGTAAGGGGATGAAGTGGACCACTCTGCACTTTTCTGTTGAATGAAGGCACTTTCATTTAAGATACTATGTTCCATGGATGCCTCCATGGTAGACAAAATACCCACTGAAGAGCTGGACAAGAGGCATGTGACAGCCATTTCCAAAAATATGCCCGATCATCAAAATCAATCCCAAAATGGCATTTTCCTTATTTACCATAATGTGCGAATTTGACAGCCTGTCAGACACGATGGAGGAGCTCTAAAATCCTGAAAATATTTGTGAAACTTCATCAAGTATATAAGAGTATATAACATTAATATCACAACAATTGTTTAAGTACCACAAGCTAACATCCAGATGGGGCCCATGACCAACAGACAGAAGGTTAATGCTCCACAGATACCACTGCAGCCCAAGGCCTGAGCTATGGCCAATGCCATGCAGTGACAAAAATGGAGGACCTCATAATATTAGACATTTACTAGTATACAGTATAATCTGAGGTTAAACTTAATCATGATGTAGAAAAAGTCTTCTTGCACACCACTGTAAAACCATTTATATTTTTCATCTATTATTACTTGGCAACTTGCTATATTACTCACAACATCAAATTCTCAACACCCTGACACCATCTGTAACAAGAGGTGATTTGTGAGATTATCAAGTGTGTAGTGTAACTATCAGGTGTGTAGTGTAATTATCAGGTGTGTGGTGTAACTATCAAGTGACTGTCGGAGTTTAAATTTGTGGTTGGTTGTCCCACCCTCACCGCCGGTCCCGGGACATCACCTTGTTGCTGCTGGATACGTTTCGACAACTCTTGCTCTGAAACTGTCCGTGGCACTGCTATTCTCGCAACAACATTCTCATAACGATCATGCCTAACCTTGACGAAAATAATGTACAATCTGTAGAGTTCGAGGCACCTCTTTCCGCTGACTCCCCTTCTGCACCACACGGCAAACATTTCTCCATCGATCTCAGCCTCGAACTCGAACGACAACTAGAGATGGAATCCGACCCGCCAAATCCCTCGCGTATGACGGAGGGCCACTCACAGCAGGACAGTAACCGTAGTATGACACGCGAATCTCTAGACCCATATGTCCTCGCTCATATCATTCAACAATTGAGGCAGTCACTACTGGAAGTGACGAAAGACCGCGATGAACTTCTCGAGATGGTTGCAATATCAGCCACGCATGAAACGGAGCTGCAAGACGCCTTGCAGCATATGACAGACAAAGCTACGACAATGGAGGTAGAGCTGAGTGACGCGAGGAAGAAGATGCAAGACGACGAGGACTCGATCAATATGCTAAGAACTAAAGTAGAGGAGAGTCGGTGAGTTTCATTGATTTAAGCGTTTCCACGGGTTTCATTGACCTAGATTTCTAGACGAGGCCTGATGAGACTTCAGACGGAGAGTAGAAGACAGAGTTTGCAACCTGGGTCTCTTGATTTACCCAGAGGCGGTATATCTGCCCTTGGAAACCCTCCACCTTCCAAACGAGCATCATTTGTTCCATTGACCGGCAGATCGGGTGGCCATCGACGTATATCCTCCGTCTCTGATTCTGGAGCTGATTTCAATTCAAGCCCCAATTCGCAATCGCTGTTATTACCAGATGGAATCTCGCATCGCCGACCCTCTAGCACATATAGTCTAATATTACCGTCCCAGCTTGACACGGGACAATCGGATCTGATCATGGAGTCGGACAGGCTGCGGAGAGAAGTACGGTGTTTGAAGGAAGAGTTGGAACAGACAAAGCATGAAATGCAAGAGTCCAACGAGGCGAGGGAGGCGTCTGAGATGTGCGTCAAAGCGCTGCGGCAATTTATCGGAGAGCACAATATTGGGGTTGCTGAAGCCAATGGCTCGAGCTCCGTTAAGTTGCCTACTATGGCTAGAGAACGCGAGCAAGATGAGAGCAGGAAAACAGGTGGCGGTGTCGCTGGTTGGGGCTTCAAGTTATGGAAGGACGCTACGTTACGAACACAGAGTACTCCACGAAGTGCAAGTACTACAGCTCCACCACCGGACGAGCCTATACGTCAGGCTTCTGTGTCTGCTGCACCCATCTCCCAGAAACTCGGTGAATTGTTTAGTTCACGGGATAGCGTGTGCTCTGTCGGATCGAATCCCAGCCACAATGATGGGTCACCGCCGCAGTTGCAATCAAATGCTGCTAGAGCCTCGATGTACAGTTTTTCTGACGCGTCGTCGGTTGTAGAGCCGGTGAGCCCAGCGGCAGAGGTGACGGGGCATGGATATCATGATGTGACGGCTAGTCGGAAGGAGATGGGAGTGGGACATGATGTAGAGATACCCAGTCGGATTCGTATTAATGAGGATGATAGCACTAGGCTAATCTCGTAAAGAACCATGACGCGTGCGGGCCTTGTTTGGTGACCATGTGAGAGAGTTAAATAAATAAATAAATAACCTTTTTGTGGACATCACAGCCACATGCTTATGGAGCGGAAGTATAATGTGACTGACTGACTGACTTCGGCCATCTCTTCTCTTGCTCTCATCATCCCATCCCCTTTCTTCATGTCGTCTCTCCCGACTTCTGGCAACAGAATCGAAATCGTAAACTCTTCTTCTACTCCTACAAAGAAACGAAGAAAAGGAGCAACCCGTCTCAGCTGTGCTGAATGCCGCAGGTCCTGCAGGCTTCATTTATCAATCCGCTTTTACCAGCTAATTGTAGTTCTTCTCAAGGCTCAAGCTACGCTGCGACCGTTCAATACCATGTGGATCTTGTGTTAAGCGCGGTTGCGGCGCTATCTGTCCAGATGTCAGTCAGATGATTTTTCCATCCAGCCAGTCTTTTGTAAATTCGGTGGACAGGGCTCTCTCACTACTGGACAAGGAAATCGGTATAGACCCTCTTGATACTTTATCTATCTGTGTAACTCAGCCACCTATCCCTCGACAAGGTTTGTTCTCGCTTCAACTCAAGAACTTCATGAGAAGATAGCAGAACTCGCCACCCGGGTTCGCCAACTGGAAGATGGCTTGCGATCCTCCCACTCTCAGTTATCTTCAGATCCTCATCCGCTGTTATCCGAAGAGCTTCTCCGGATAAAGGCCCCACTACAGCGGGAAGCCGCGCCGCTAAGAAATAGTCTCCAAATTGCTGTCAAGGAAGAAGAACAGAATCCCGACGTTGTGGATGCCTTTGGATCGCTGTCGATAACGCTTTCAGGTCGAGCAAAGTATTTTGGCCAAACTGCCAACTCATGGGTATGCTCTATAACTTTTTTTTTTTGCACCCGGTTGGTCCCTAACGTCCATGATTCAGTACTTTCTCCAGGTCTGCTGCCATTTTCATTGCTTCTACAATTGATAATGACCGTAGAGTGGTGTAGAACGAGTTACCCGAGGAGGAGGAGCAAGAAGATATTCTTGCTAGCGTTCGAAGCGTCCTACCTGCCGAAATACTAATCCGAGCGGCAGCCCTACCCATTTCACCCAACAAAAATATTCTCGAGGCGTCCAATGTTGGCTTACATACCCTCTACTGGTACCTACCACCCGCAGATCAAGCATATGAGTTGCGATCAGTATACTTCAGTCATGCGGCGTGGATGTAAGTCGGCCTCACCAACCAATGGACCCCTTAACTTGATCTTTCCCCCAGGTACAATCCTATATCCTTGGAAACTTTTGACACTCAAGTATATTCCCAATTCTATGATATTAACGCCGGGGCACCATCGGACGACCCCCTCGTTTCTCACCGGCTTTCATTAATGTTCATGGTCCTTGCTATCGGATCACTCATGAACACCTCCCTCCCGGCGTATAATCCAGAGGCGGAAAAGTACCATCAACTCGCCAAAGCCGCTCTTTTCCAGCACCCCTTATTCGATGAACCTACCATCAACGCCGTCCAGGCTTTGGTATGTCTATCTCGATGGATGTGTGATGGTTGATCTAATTGTGATACACGTTACAGTACCTCATGACCTTCTATTTGTTCTTAGCGGATCGGCACGGGACCGTCTCTGGAGCTCGGTGGGCGATAATGGGCATCGCAGTCAAACTTGGGCAAAGTGTAAGTCATTCATGTATTACGACCTGCAGCTATTCTGACAGTCGTGTTACTTGATTTCCAGATTGGGCTGCGTGCGTGCTTTCCATCGGAGGATATTTCCTTTGGTTAAGATTCTTACCAAATTCATTTTTCAGATCGTGACTGTGGCCGGTGGAATGTTGAGCCCGCAGAAGCGCAACGGCGGCGCGAGTTATTTTGGGAACTGTTCACTTACGATTCTTGGCAATGCCTTACTTTCGGTCGACCACCCGCTTTTGCGTTGCCTCATGTCGATTGCAAACTGCCCTTCACCCATGACACGTCGGATGAGCAAGCATGTATGATTCATCTTTCCCTTCTGTTCATTCCTTTTCACTAATTTATCCTATTAATCTAGTCCACTCGTGGAAACACCGCTTCACCTCGGAGTGTATGAACCTCCTCCATGACCAGGCCTTTGGGGCGAGGACCCCCTCCTATGCAACAGTCCTGCAGCTCGACCGCAAGATGCGAGCCTTCCCAGTTCCCCCCATCCTTCAGGTTGCCGGATTTGGATGCACCGAATCCCGGCCCGGCGGTTATCCTGAATCTATCATGCTAACCATGCAGCGTCATATCGTCCTCGCTCTCAGAGAGTCGAGTGAGTATGATCGTTGTAGTGTTTTTAACAATCAATCAATCAATGATTTATTTTTCAGACCTTTTGTACCTTCATCGCAGCTTCTTTGCGCGAGCCATAAGCGATCATCCTAAAGACCCTCTAGGTAGCCCGTATGGAACGTCTGTCATCGCTGCGTACCGCAGCGCAGGCTCTCTGGTTGCGCTGATGCGTAATCTCCACTCCCAACTTGACACTCTGAGCGAAAGGATTTGGTTTTTATGGACCCATATATTCTCATGTGCTGTAAGTATCTTTGTGTTACACTGATTACGTCGATCTTATCTTATTCTCAAGATTATCTTGGGGTCGATTGTGACACGATGTCCATCAATGAGCTTGGCGCCTTCCGCGCTTGTTCAACTTGATTCAGCCTGTGAGCTATTTTCAAAAGCCGCTCTGGGTTTCCGTGCTGGAAAGGTTTTGGTAAGCACATGCGTATCACCTCGAGGCCGATTATAATTCGAAATCAGAGTATCATGTTAAACCTACAACAAAAGGCACATTACAGCCTGGATGAATTCCGAAAGGGTCATGGTTCAACTTTGAATCGGTCTGAACCGGCGACACCCGTCGACGATAATGATGAACTGTCTGTGCTTGGGGGAAAGACGCGCTTGGTGGCGAAACAGGAACCATCATCGCCGACTATCATGGATCGATCTCCGACAACGCAGAATCCTGTAGTGCCACTTCCGCTGTCACCTTCGATGGAGGGTCGGATGCATCCCAGTATCTGGGAATATTTGAATACTTTTACACCGCAACAAGTCCATAACCATAACCATAATCAGAGTTCATCTGGGCAACATTCGTCGTCAT
>QLOK01043666.1:2356-19103 GCA_003313805.1 Tricholoma flavovirens | reverse complement strand
CAAATCTTGCTGATGAGTTCCCAGAGCGCATCAGTCATTCGGCACTGATGCATGGTGGGCATGTTGCATCCACCCTGTGGCATGACAGTCCATTCATAGAGTCCCCATGGCATTCTTACAGCAGTGAGGTGAATGTTGTCAGGGTGTACTCAGGTCTGGAAGAAGGAGTTGGTCATGTCCATCTTGCCAAATATTTTTCCCTTTCCACAATTGGTGAGTATATTGTCTATGTGGGGTAGAGGGAAGTTGTCTCATACAGTATTACTGTTGAGTGCCCAGGAGTCATTCACCCACTGGGGGTCAACTGTTAAGTCAGGTATGCTGGTGATTTATTTTGGCACACAGAACATGGGTGAGGTGAACTCTGAGGAAGATGGTCTTATCTGGCCTGCCTTCAAGTGGTCGTCTAGTAGTTGTTTCCAAGGTTCTTGGTATTTCTTTGGTGCTGCATATCCTTTCCCATTATTGATCTTGGTGGGGTCTTTGAGCTGAATTCGGTGAAACATGTGGCTGGGGATATCTTCAGTACTATTAGGGAGATGAAGTGGGAAACAGTCCGCAAATTTGAGTTTCATCTTTGCATCTTTCTCCTTGAGGAGTTCTTGGAATGCTAGGCCCTCAATGCAATCTCGCACTGCAGACATGATTGGTCTGGGCAGTAAGCAGCCAGTAAGCACTGGTGTTCCAGAGTATTCGAGAGTGGGTGGTTTTGGAGTCTGAATTTTTTTTGGTGTCGGTGGAGGTATAGCTTGTTGTTTGCCTTGGGGCTGGGGTGTTCAAGGAGGAGGATTGAGAAGGTTGAAGCCAGACCATTTGTCAATGGCCATTCGCTCATGTGTGTCAATCACAATTTGTTTGGATGAAAGAAATGGCATTCCTAGTATAATTGGGAATGATAGTCCCTTATTTATTTTCATCCTATGTACCCTTGATTTCCACACCCCCCAGTCTGATTGTAGCTCCAGGTTGACAAACTCCTTGCAGTTGAGTTTCTGCTTACTCAGTGATGACAGGTTATTTTCCTTTTTGGGAAGAGGATAATGTTGGAGGCCAAGCTGCTAACAGAGCTTGAGGCTAATCACTGTGGAGGGGGAACCAATGTCCATTAGTGGATAGATTTGTACAGGAAATTCAGTGATGAGGGGGCCAGTGACATATAACATAGGATAGAGGTGTGATACAGAGAAGGGGACTTCAGCAGGGGGAGGGATGCATGAGTCGGTCTCGTTGTCTTTATTCTCCTCTCCCAGTGCAGAAGTTGCTGATGCCATGAGGGTTGCATAGGTTTCAGCATCAGGCCAGGTGTTGTCAGCCTTCATTGGGCAGTCAGCATTTTTATGGCCTGCATTGAATTTGCGGTGATAATACTTGACCAGGAAACCCACACAAAACCCTACAAAAGGCTTCATATGGTATAACACAGGTTAGAGGAAGGTAGTGAGGTGGTTCTAAACTTCAGCAAAGTAAATCAAGGTTATACTAACTGAAAGCGAGATATTCTGAGGGTTTTCGATCAAGGTTCAATAAAAGTTCAAGCTTGTGATAAAAGTTCGAGGTTGCAATAAAAGTTCGAGGTTGCAATAAAAGTTTGAGAGGTTTGAGGAATGAGTTGGATATGTGATGGAGGATGGGAACGATGTAGATGGGGGCTTTATTAGCTACTAATATGGAAGTAATGATGACTGGACGATGTTCAATATGTTCAAGACAATGATATAATGATTTTTGAGGATGTTCATGACAATATTGCAAAACTTCAAGAAAGACTAGAGACTTGGACTCAAGAGTGGGAGCTCTTAAATCAGATGATAGAGAAGTAAGGGGAATGATTTCTTGTTGGAAAAGGTAGGTAATACAAAGTTACATATATAGGTTTGAAAAACATAGGACTAAAAAGGAAATAAAACATGAGGCCTACATGAGGCAGGATGTAAATGATCTAATGGGTCTAAAAACAATGGGTAGATGATAGAATGATGCAAAAAGTGAGACAAACAAAAGGGTATCATGTGGTACATACATGTGCTCCATTTGAGGAGTCTGAAATACCTCTAAAATCCTCTCATGTCCTTCAAAGCGCGACCTGGCCTATTGCTCTTCATGTGATAAGCTTGTCATATGATCTTGCTTGGTGGTGGAGGATGGTATGAGTCTCCGATGATAAGGAATACGGCTGCTGAAGTGTGCAAAGTAGCTTGATATGGGTTCGAAGTGCACTTGAATTTGATTGAGCTTGATTGATGATGATCGAAGTGATCGTGACTGGTTTGATGATGTTTGTAGGGCTTGTGAATTGATCAATATGTATATATGGAGTTGTGGAAAATATTGCAATGATGTTTGAGGAATTTTGACGAAGATTGAGCTCAATTGAAAGAGCTCGAGAATTATCGAGAGTTCAATATCGCTATTTGCGGCTGATCAAATGTTTGTAACATGATTGACACTTATTGAATGAGGTTTGAAGGGGTCATACAAGGTATGAGAGAGTCATGGTAGTGTTTGAAGTCAGAATCAAGGATGTTCAAGGGCTCGATATTGGGCGATATTGCTTGAAATTGCAATTGAAGTTGTTCAAGGTCGATTGAGGTTGATTGGACTACTGAATAGAGCTGTTATGCGCAATGTGAAATGTACTGGCATGTCTCCTGAGTACTACCCACAATGTGGACATATCATCCTCCCCTGGACTGAAATACTGACTGTCCCCAGTCAGTTGACCTGTGTCATGTGCCGATCACGAGATCATGTTGAAAAACTGATCAATGAAGTTCGCAACTTGTTCTGCTTCTTTGACCATCTCGACATCTCCAAACTCTTTCCTCTATTATATCATGTCTCTCCTCTTTGAACTCCAGACTGGTCTCATGGATTATGTGAAATCGATGCCAGAGTGTGGCATAGCCAAAGATCTCGACTTCGAAGTATGGTGGAAAGGGTTTTGCGATAAGATGGTAAGCTCTATACTTTGAAGTCACTTTCTAATGCTAACACTGTTTCGTTTAGACAGAATACAATGAGATGGCGACCAATCTAGGTGAGGATTAAGATGTGACTGTTCAAAAGGTCTTCAATGAGGTTTTCGATCTTTTCAAGCCCTTAGCACGATGCGAGTGGCTTTCTTGGGGTGGGGATTTGCTTTTCTCAGAGATGTGTGACAGGATCTAGAAGTGAGGGTTCAAAAGGAGCAAGAAGAAGCTCAAGAGGGGGCTGCTAGGGCAAAGAAAGCCGAGCTCAATGCTCGCAAGGCGGTGCTTGTTGAAGCACAATGCTTGGTCTTGGCCGAGTTTCAGGCTAAGACAATATCAAAGGACAATCTGCAGCAACAAAATTGAGAACTCGCAGCAGAGGTGAAGGAAATCGAAAAAGAGGAAGAGGAGGTTGAGGATGATGAAGATGAGGAAGATGGGCCTGTGGTGAGGCTAGGGAAGCGAAAGGCGAAGATGTTGGAGGCCAATGAAGGCAAGGACAAGCTCGGCAAGCTTGATGAGGGGACTACCGAGCTCGAGGCAAAATGAGCAAGGTTTGAAATGACAGGGCTGATCGAGTTCGATGGCCTGGTAAGTCCTCTATTTTCTTGATCAATTTTCGAGTATGCTAATGAACTCGTTCATAGTGCAATTGATGCACTGGGTTCAAGTCCCAGCCACCTTGCATCATTGAGAAGGGGGCTGCAAAGTGCAAGCAATGCCAGTCTGGGGCACAGGGATGTTGGTGGCAGGGGTTCTCCAGGAGAGGGGTTCAAAAGCTGGAAGAAGTGAGGGCTAGAGGGGGGAAAGCGAAGGTGGCGACGCGAGTGTCGCCTCAAACACCAGGTATGAGTTTTCTTTGAACTTGTTTGAGCCATTCTAACTTGTTTTAGCACTTTGGATTCGATTGGTGGGTCCTGTTGAGGGAGGCAAGTCGGCTCCTGGGTTGTTGAAGGTGGTCGAGGAAGCACCTAAGAAAAAGGAGAGGAGCAGGTCATTGAAGGGAAAGGGGGAAAGGATCAAAGAGGAGGATATTGAGGTCAAGGGAGGAATTGGAGACCTTGATGAGTGGGCTGCTTGTCGAACAAGATTGATGGAGATTCTGGCTAGGAAGAGGGTAGATTTAGAAGTTTTAGAGTACAAAATTGAGGGCATTGAGAAGATGCTTGCTAACTAGCTAGAATCCTTTGTTTTTTTGTTTTGAATTTTAAGGGGGTCTGGAAAGTCATTAGGTCTCTCAAAGATTCAGCTACCTTTCGTTCATTGAATGCCACATAAAGATTAAGCATTCCACCACATGCTCATCCACCCAATTGCTCTGCTAAGTGTTTGGGGATCAGGATGATGCCAGAGTGCTGAATGGTGACCTTATTGAGGGGTTTGAGACTGTGGACTGGTCAAAGTGAATTTCCATCTTTCTTGAGTACAAGAAACCAGCATGATCAATACAAGGAGTTCAAGGGCTCATATGTGCCAGCTTCAATCTTCTTTTTGATGATATTGCAAACTTCTTCGTAGATGCCAGGCGGTATCAGAATGTTTCATTTGACATGGGGTGTGAGGGATTACTGGGAAGTCAATAGGAGGGAAGAAATCTTCTCAAAATGTTCCTCATTCTCTATCATTCCATGCGAAGCCTGTTTTGTGATATCAAATAAAGTCATGCATGAGTTTTCACTCTTCTGGCCAAAGAACATCACCAGGATGGTTTTTGTTGATTATCGCTTGTCATTCAAGGGAATATCGAGGGGTGGGGATGAATATTGGGGGATGTGGATTGAGTTTCAGGATGTTTTCAAGGGGGTCATCAATGATATTTCAAACTTTTCGAAATCAATTTGGGAGTTTGGTGATTACTGGTCAAACTTTGAGTGCGACAGGCTTGTACTTCTTCTTTGATTGGATGTAGGCTGGTAGAGAGTCAGTAATATTGTTGGAAGGGGGGTTTGAAGAAGTGTTTGAAGTATATCGCATTTGTTCGAGGTTGATTGAAGTTGCTTGATATTGATTGAACTCACTTGATGTTGTTTGAATGTTTTCATCTGTAAATAGGAAAGCCATCGAGGCTTGTTTAAGAGTTGGATACTGGTCAGACGCAGATAAATAGAGTTCTGAGAGAAGGGCAGCATGTGGAATAGAAGGTGAAGTTGTTGAGGAAGTGAAATCAGGGATCGCAGCAGCACATTCGATAAATATCAAAGAGTCAGAATGGTTGAAGGAAAGGATAAATGCGCACTGTTGGCCACTCGAAATCTCATCCTCTATTTGTGAAAAACCTCTCAAATGATCTTTCAACAACGGTTCGAGTGTGGGATCGAGGGGATGGTCATACTTCAAGTTGAGTTCAGATTGTGAATTGTTATAGTCTGGGCTTCATCTCAATAGTTTCGAATGATGCTCTCAGTGAGAACATTGAAGGGTTGGCCAAGTAGAATGTCATAGGCAGGGTCACGAACAATGTGGATCTGCATGTACAAAATTATCAAACCGAGATCACAAGGGATGTTACAAGCTAAACCAAGTGTTTCATCTATACCACCATTTGCCGATTGCATTGGTAAATGAATTTCTGGATTGTATGCGAGGCCGAGTTTGTGGCAGACATCTTCCAACATAGCAATTATCGAGGATCCAGGATTGACAACACTCTCAATATTTCGTTCACCATTAACGTTCATGTATATTGACCTTATTCCATGCATCAACAACGATGGTGTTGTTGATAGGGGCTGTGCAGGCATCATCAATGGTGCTGTGGCAGCATTGGTAGGGACAGATCTGGAGGGGCTGATAACAGGTGCAGTGGGAGCTGGGGGGTCACCACAGGCTTGTGAGACCATGTCACAGGTGCTAGGAAGCTCAGTGGACGTCCCTGCATTGTTCAGTCATGTCGGTTGCTGTTTGCACAGCAGCGTCAATGGAGGAGGTGGGTGTCATTTGGGTAGTCATTGACTGCTGCTGTGGGCCATTGTTTGTCTGCATTGCCAATTCATGGGTGTCGGTGTTGGTCTGGGTGCCGGAATCAGCATGGACAGTGGTATTGGTGGCTTGCCTGGTCTTTGTGGCCTCTATTGCCCTGTCAAATCCCTCCTTTGCGACCAGATAACCCTGCTCATGGCCCAAATTCATTCCTTTCTCTATTCCTTCCCTAAGACCCAACTTCTTCCCTTCCTTCATTCCCACCTTCTCTCCTTCGTCCAGTGCACGTATCCAAAGTAGTCTAAGATTCTTGCTGTTGTGGGTAAAGGCAGCAATGTTGCAGAACTGTGTGATGCTCTTGTGGTCTGCCAGTTCAAGAAAGATGCAGAATTTGCAGGTTGTTGTCATTTTGGATGCCATACTCACATTTTCATTTGCAGGTGACATGATGGCTGTGCTGGGAGCAGTGGTTTTCCTTTTCAAGGATTTTTTCTGGTATCCAGGGCCCAGCATAGCTAGCAGTGTTTATATGGCAGTCTATGACAGTTATATGGTTGACAGAATACAGTTTTATGGTGGATGGTGGCAGTGTTATGGTGATAGAGATACCAAAGAAGCTCAAATTTAAACAAGAATGCTGAGAATGGACAATAGAACTGAAAAAGTGCCAAGAAAAGCCTGAGATAAGCAGCTAGCAGTGTGTTAAAGCACAAAACACACTCTCATCACCATGATGGAGATGTGCTGAGTGTCCCTCTCACTGAAGCACAGGAAATGTGATGGTATAGCCAAGCTGAACTACTAACATGTGACTAGCTATGGTTATATCTACTAGATCATGTGATCACCTGGAGTACTCCAGTGGGTTTACCCATACCCATGCTACACCCTAAGAGTGGGGAAAATTCAAGGGAACATGGGCCAAAATTGAGGAGAAGTATTTGTTTGATCATGAGGTTGTCTCATATCAGCAGACAGCTGAATGGGGCATGTGATCAATTCAAGGCTCATTTGGACAGCTGTGACTCCCTCTTCCAATTAACAATGACCAGCTATGAGCTAACCTCTTGGAACTTTGCTTCAGACTCCATAATCTATGTACTCAGAGGATTGTATGGAAAATCAGATTCAATCACTTTACATGCCTGAATGGAGGACGACTGCTGGAGAGGAAGAGATATGGACCAACTTTGAGAATATGCTGTTTGGAGACCAGCAGCACTAGGATCAAGTAACATGGTGATAATACTCAACCTGGAAACCTAAACAAACCATTAAAATGGCTCTGTCAGTATAACACAAGTCAGAGGAAGGTTGCAAGTCATTCTAAACTTTCACCAATCTCCGGAAATGATTGATGAAGTAATGGGATGCTATTTCAGAAGCTAAAAAGCTATTTAGGGATGTTTTTGAGGATTTTTGCAATATTTTCAAGAGTGCAAAATGGGTATTGATGGTAGAATGAGTGATGTGAGGGTATAGCAAAGTATGTGAAGTAATATTGGGTGTGTGCAATGTGATTTGGGCTATGTGCAAATGATCTTCAAGGATTTTTGAGATTCTTCAAGAATGCAAAATGTGTTTTGATGGTAGGAATGAGTGATATGATGGTATAGTGAGGTATGCAAAGCAATATCAGGGTGTGCGATGTGACTTTCATGATGTGCACACAATTTTTGAGGATTTTTGAGAATTTTGAGAATTTTCGAGATTCAAAAAATACTGTTACATAAAAATTGCAAATAATTCGAGGATAGATAGATGTTAAGAGAGGTGAATGATGATGAATTTGAGAGGATGATGATATTTTCGAGAGCAAGAACAAGGACAAATGAGTTTCAACAAAATCCGAAGAATTTTTGGATTGAAACTTTGTGACTAACAATGAGAAGAGAGTTCTAGCTCTCAACTCTTAATACTATATGAATGGGGGATGCTTCCATTTCCTTTATTCAATGTAGATAGTACAAGTTTTATGTAGTTCTAAACAATAAAGCTAAAAGGGGAAATGAAGTACAAAGAAAACATGAGGCATTGAAAGAAAACATATGGACTTCCAAAATGAGGTGATAAACCATACGGAATGATAGCCATGAGTCAAGGGAGTGTGGGAGACAATAAATTGAAATGCAGACTGTCCTTTTGTTGTATGTAACTGAAAATATTGCAAACTGCCTCAAGGTGATATAGTGCACATGTCAGTGGCCAAAACGAGGCTCATCAAAGTCGATTAGGCACGGAATAGTGATAGAATGTGTGCCATGGTGTCTGGGGGCATGTAGAAGTGATATCAATAGTGCGAAAATTTTGAAAAAAGCTTGAAAATGGTTGGAACACTGCAAAAAGCTCAAAGATAGCTGAGACATTCATGAAGATACATTTATAATGTTCTTGGAGTGTTGAAAAGTAGCTGACAATGATTTGAAGTGTGCGAAATCTTTGAAAACTTCTGAAAGTGGCTTGAAATGTCATGAAAATGCTAAAAATAGCTGAAAATTGATTGAACATCAGCAGGAACTGATCACAAATGTTTGGGGAGTGATCATGAATGATTGTTGATGATTAGGGGTATACACAAACATGTGAAAATTGGTTTCAGAGCTTGATGTGAACTGTGGACCTATCAATGGTTTTATAATCAGCCTGTAAGGGCAACCTTACAATCAGAGTCCTTAGAACTTGATACTTGCAAGGGAAAACCAAAGATTAGATTAAAGAAGTAATTACAAATAAAAGTGAATACCTTGCAAGGGAAAACCAAAGAGAAAACTCTAAGGAACCCATTGCAAGGGTGGAACTATATATATGAGGAGTGTGCAACATTCTAAGATACTATGAGCCCCATGTGGACAGACTTGTCCAAACCAAAGAGTTCTCCAGGTGTTGTGGGATCTGAGACATTGAACAGAACAAAGGGCTCCCTACTACTCCACAACCATGTGAACATCTTGAGTCAGATCCTTAATTTTGTACTTCTTCATTTGCAACATACTCCCTGCCATAAGGCATGAGGACTCTGGAACGATTGGCAGTAAGCCAGGAAACAGCCCTTGATGTGGATGGAGATCAGACTCTATCATTGACTCCATGGTGTCAATGGCACCTCAAAGCTCCTCAGCAGACAATACACTGATGGGAAGGAACCATGTCTTGCTATGGGTGCCAGTGCATGGCTTAGGGGGAGGACCCTTGAATATAGGGGCTTCCACATGGCAGGCTCCACAGACCTCAAGTGCACACAGGGGACAGAACCAATTAATGAACAATAAACTTGTGTAACATTTATCTGCAGAGTTATGTGAGAACATTGGAGAGAGTGATGGTACTTGGCCATACCACAAGTATATTTGAAAGATTTTGGGAAAGTATGGAAACTGACCATTTCAGAGCAGTGCTGCTGTATCTCAGCCTTCAATTTTGGTAATAATGCTCTGGCTGCAGCTAAGTAAAACAGCTCATGATGCGACTACCAAAGTAGAGGAGAAAATAAGACATACATTTGCCATGCTTCTATGGTAGCCATTTGAGGAGGTGTCCAAGCAAAAAAATTGAACTCCTTCCCTCCACTATCCAGCATGGGGATGGTTCAAGTGGAATGCAATGTCATAGGTGTTAGCAGCAGACTTCTGAGGCTTGAACCATCTAAAGCAAATGAACTGACAGTTCTCCCATGCATTTTTATAATGTTTTGAAGCCGGTTTCTCTGTGCAAGCCACACAGTAAGACTCACATGTCAGAGTTGGATATTCCAAGCATGCAAGGTCTTGACAATTCCAACCATCAGCATTGATATTGTTGACCTTTTGATTTTTCAATGGCACAATCTTGGCAGCCCTGCACTTCTTAGGCCCAGGGGCAGATTGAGAATGAGATGAGGCCAGTGGTGCCTGATGAACGGCATCAAGCACTGGAGTGGAATTTGGCTTTGGCATTGAGATGAGTTGGTGGGATGAATGATCACTTTGATGGTCTAATTGACATCTAAAGCTATCTGGAAGGATGCCTGGTTTGGCAACCTACACTAGACTTAAGGTGGACTGGAAAGACAGGATCAAGTTATCTTTGTTGCATGGAAGTGGGAACCATAAGCTACAATGAATGGGGGGATGATAAACTACTGTACCTTCATTGCACAGAAGTGGGAATGAAGGTTAGGAAAAATAAAATGTACATAATATATCAGAAAAGATGGCCTGTCAGCAAGAGGCTGCATCAAGCATAGTTACTGAATAAGTAGGCACCACATCAGTGGTGCAATATCAGAACTGATGTGCATGTGTGCAAAGGTGTGGAGTCATCATCATCATTAGTGGTTGTTTTGGTGGTGTGTGCGGTAAGTGTTGAGGGAGGTCACATGACTGTGTGACCACAGGCGACTGCAGGTGAGTGCAGGTGACCACAGGTGAGCACAGGTAAGTATCAGAAAGGTTCATGGCACCTATCTTTCATGTGTTGTTGTTGAGAAATGGGTGAGTGTCATTGTTGTTGTATAGATATGTGTGAGTGCAGGCAACCACAGGCAAGGGCACCAGTGATGTATTATGTCAGCATTTTGATGGTGGGCAACCACAGGCAAGTGTCAGCAAGCATATGCAAGTCTCAGTGTTGGTAGATGTCATGAGTCTGTGTTGGGGCAGACTTACACTATCAAATCTGTATGAGTGCATGATATACATACCTTGGATATTAAATGTGTGCATCATCCACCCATCTTTTGCCTTTGCATTGCATTCATCTTTGGGCATAACAGCTGCCACAACAAGAACTTTCACTGGTCTTCCTGCTAGCAAGAATGCCTAGTCGGGATGTAACTAAGTTCCTTAAAAGAAAAAGAAAACCTACATCCAATGAGTATATGTATATGCCCTACACAAAAAATTACAGTAAACTTGAAAAATGTGGGCATAGAAAGCATGTTACATATGTATGTCCAGGTGCTGGAATGACCATATGGACAGATGTCTTCACATTAAATATATGTAATTTATCTGGCAAATGGGATCAGCTATCCCACTTCAGCTTCAAATGAGATTTAGATACCTAGGCTACTGAGAACTGCCAGGGAGGTGCCAGGTACAAAACACACAGGAAAGGGAACACAGTCAACCCAGGCCTCAGCATCACTGATCCCAGTGCCCTCCAAGGTGTCCAATGAATAAACTTGTGCCCCACTTTTGGTATCATGTAACAGGATCTTTCTCAGGTCCATCAACACAGCAGCAGTGACCCTGAGTTCTGTTGTTTTAATTTGCATCAGAGGGAAGATCCAAATATACTAATGGATGATCTTTGACAATTGCTTGTCAAATAATGGCCCTGTCTATTATGTCAAATTCAACACTGGATAAAAAAGAATGCAATATAAGCAATGGCACAATCCCAGCATGTATCAACAATACACTGATAATACTTGACCAGGAAACCCACACAAAACCCTACAAATGGCTTCATATGGTATAACACAGGTTAGAGGAAGGTAGTGAGGTGGTTCTAAACTTCAGCAAAGTAAACCAAGGTTATACAAACTAAGAGTGAGATATTCTGAAGATGTTTGATCAAGGTTTACTTAAAGAAAGATTGAGGTCATGATAAAAGATCAAAGTCATGATAAAAATTCGAGACATTTGAGGAATGGGTCAGATATGTGAAAGAGGACACAGACAATGTGGATGGGGGCTTTGATAGGTACTAATATGCAAGTGGTGATGACTGGATGATGTTTGATATGTTTGAGATGTAGATATGATGATTTTCAAAGAAGTTTGCAACAATTTCACAAAACTTTGAGAAAAGACTAGAGACTTGGACTCAGAAGTGGGAACTCTTAAATCAGATGATAGAGAAGTAAGGTGAACAGTTTCTTGTTGGAAAAGGTAGGTAATACAAAGTTATATATGTTTTGAAAACATAGGACTAAAAAGGAAATAAAACATGAGGCCTACATGAGGCGGGATGTAAATGATCTAATGAGTCTAACAACAACAGGTAAATGATAGAATGATGTGAAAAATGAGACAAACAAAAAGAATCCATGTGGGGAAACACATGTTCCCTTTGAGGAGTCTGAAATACTTCGAAAATCCTCTCATGTCCTTCAAAGTGTGATCCTGCCTATTGTTCTGCATGTGATAAGCTTGTCATATGATGTCGCAATGTGTGGTGGTGCAGTACAAATGTCTGATGATAACAAATATGGCTGCTGAAGTGCACAAAGTACATTTGAAGTTTGATCAAACTTGTTCAAAGTCAATCAATGAAGGTCGCGATGATCAAGGTGGGTTCAAAGATGTGCAGATGGCTCATAAGGTGTTCTAATAGACTCAGTAGGCTTGTTGAATGTATTGTGTGAAAAGACTTGAGGAAGTTCAAAGAAGATCGAGCTCAATTGAAATAGTTCAAGAAATATCAAGAGCTCGATATTGCTGTTCAAGGTCATTTGATTGACCATAACATAATTGATGCTTGTCAAATGAGGTTTGGATTGGGTCAGAAGAGGTATGAGGGACTCATGTGATTGCTCTAAGTCAAATCGAAGATGTTTGAGGGGCTCAATATTGCGTGATATTGCTCGAAAATTGTCTGAAATGTGTTCAAACTTGTTCATGGACATTCCTACTGTCATGTGGAGCTGTAATGTGCAATGCGAAAAGTATCTGCATATCTCCCAAGCTCTAGGTGCAAGGTGGATGTATCATCCTCCCCTGGACTGAAATCCTGACTGTCCCCAGTCAGTTGAACTGTGTCCTGTGCTGATCATGAGATCATGTTGAAAAACTGTTCAATAAAGTTCGCAACTTGTTTCCTTCTACTTCTTCAATCTTCTCAACATCTGAAACTTTTTGGTCTATACTCATGTCTCTCCTCCTCGAACTCCAAACCAGTCTCATTGACTACACAAAGTCTGTGCCAGAGCATGGCATCATGGAAGATCTCAACTTCAAAATCTGGAGGAAGGGCTTTTGTGACAAAATGGTAAGTTTGATACTTTGAAGTCACTTTAAATCCTAGTCTTTGACAAAGTCCTCAAGGTTTTCAAGCCCTTAGCGTGACACAACTGGCTTTCATGGGGTGGTGACTTGCTGTTCTCAGAAATGCACAATGATATCGAAAAGGAATGGGTTCAAAAGGAGCAGGCAGAGGCTTGAGAGGTGGTGATACATCCACACCACAGGTAGTACTCGGGACATGCACCAGTACTTTTCGCATTGTGGATAACAGGTCTATACAGTAGTCTGATTGACCTTGATTGACCTCAAATGACTCCAATCACATTTTCAAAGAAATATTGTGCAATATCGAGCCCCTCAAACATCTTTGTTCTGACTTCCATGTTACAAACATTTGATCAACCTTGAACAGCGATATCAAGCTCTCAATAATTCTTGAACCATATCAATCAAGCTTGACCTTCCTTAAACTTCTTCAAACATCTTCATGATACTTTCCACAAGTCGAGATATATGTATCGATCGATTCACGAGCCCTACAAACATCATCAAACCAGTTGCGATCACTTTGAACATCATCAATTGAACTCAATTGAACTCAATCAAACTCAAGCACACTTTGAACCCATATTGAGCCACTTTGCACACTTCAGCAGCTGTATTCCTTATCATCAGAGGCTCGTACTGTCCTCCCCCACCAAGCAAGATCATTTGACAAGCTTATCACATGAAGAACAATAGGCCAGGTCGCGCTTTGAAGGACATGAGAGGATTTTAGAGGTATTTCAGACTCCCCAAAGGGAACACATGTATGTACCGCATGATACCCTTTCATTTGTCTCACTTTTTGCATCATTCTATCATCTACCCATTGTTTTTAGACCCATTAGATCATTTACATCCTGCCTCATGTAGGCCTCATGTTTTATTTCCTTTTTAGTCCTATGTTTTTCAAACCTATATAACTTTGTATTACCTACCTTTTCCAACAAGAAATTGTTCCCCTTACTTCTCTATCATCTGATTTAAGAGCTCCAACTCTTGAGTCCAAGTCTCTAGTCTTTCTTGAAGTTTTGCGATATCATCGCAAACTTCCTCAAAAATCATTGTATCCTTGTCTCGAACAAATTGAACATCATCCAGTCATCACTACTTCTGTATTAGTACCCATTAAAGCCCCCATCTACATCGTTCCCATCCTCCTTTACATATCCAACTCATTCCTTGAACCTCTCAAACTTTTATTGCAACCTTGAACTTTTATTGCAACCTTGAACTTTTATTGCAACCTCGAACTTTTATCGCAACCTTGATTGTTTATCATGAACTTGATCTTTCCTCAAACTCTGATCGAAACCCTCGAAACATCTCGCTTCCAGTTAGTATAACCTTGGTTGCTTTGCTGAAGTTTAGAACCACCTTGCTACCTTCCACTAACCCATGTTATACCATATGAAGCCTTTTGTAGGGTTTTGTGTGGGTTTCCTGGTTGAGTATTATCAGTGGCCACTATGGCAAAGAAAGCTGAGCTCAATGTTCGCAAGGCAGCACTCATCAAGGGGTGAAGCTTGGTCTTGGCCAAGTTTCGGGCCAAAACAATTTTGAAGGACGACTTGCAACAAAGAAATCAAGAACTCATGGCTGAAGTGAAGGAAATTGAGAAAGATGAGGAGGAGGTTGATGATGATGAGGATGATGATGGTGGGCCTTTGGTGAGGTTAGGGAAGCGAAAGGCCAAGGCACTGGAAGCCGATGAAGGCAAGGACAAGCTTGACGAGCTCGATGAGGGGACCACCAAGCTTGAGACAAAATGCTTGAGTTGATCAAGGTTGATCGATGATGTTCAAAATGATTGCAAAGGGTTCAATGATGTTTGTAGGGCTCATGAATTGATTGATAAGTGTATATGAACTCATGGAAGATATCATGAAGATGTTCAAGGAAGCTTGATGAAGATTGAGCTTGATCAAAAGAGCTCAATAAATATTGAGGGCTCGATATCGCTGTTCGAGGTCAATTGAATGTTCATAACATGATCTATACTTGTTGAATAAGGTTTGGAGAGGTTGTTTGAGGTATGAAAGAGTTGTGCTAGTGCTCAAAGTCGAAATGAAGATGTTTGGACTGCTTGATATCACTCAAAAATGCTCGAAAATACAATAGAACTTGTTCGAAGTTGATCAAGGTCAATCGTACTATTGTATAGACCTGTTATGCACAATGCGAAAAGTACTGGTGTGTTTCCTGAGTACTACCTACGATGTGGACATATCAATGGGGTTGCTTGACTTCAAGGGCCCAGTACGTCCTCAATATTCTTCCATCAATTTTCAAGTATACTAATGAACTCGTTCATAGTGCGATCAATTCTGCTGGGTTCAAGTCCCAGCCACCATGCATCATCAAGAAGGGGGCCACGAAATGTAATTGATGCAAGTCCAAGGCACAGGGATGCTGGTGGCAGGGGATTCCTAGGAGAGGCATTCGAAAGCCTGAGGTAGTGAGGGCTGGAGTGGGGAAAGCGAAGGTGGTGACATGAGTGTCACCTTGAAAACCAGGTACAATGCTTTTTCAAACTTTTTCAATTTGTTCTGTAACTTGTTTTTAGGGCTTCAAATACAATTGGTGGGTCCTGTTGAGGGAGGCAAGCCAGCTGCTGGATCATCAAAGGCAGTTGAGGAAACATCAAAGGAAGAGAAGAAGGAGAGGAAGAGGTCATCGAAGGGTAAGGGAAGAGGATCAAAATGGAGGATATTGAGGTCAAGGGAGGGATTGTGGACCTTGACAAGTGGGCTGCTTGTTGAATAAGATTGATGGAGATCCTGGCAAGGAAGCAGCTGGATCTAGAAGTTTTAGAATATGAAATCGAGGGCATCAAAAAGATGCTCACAAACTAGTTAGAATGTTAGTGTTTTTGAATTTGAATATGAATATGCTTTTTCTTTTTAAAAGAATAAATCTTGTAAGTGATAGAAGAATGAAATTGATAAAGAAAATTTGAAATTTGAAAATAAGGGAAGGGCTCTGTAGATCATCATGGCCAAAAAACCCTTTCAAGTCTTGCGCAACCACGCTAAATGCAATATCACGACTTATGAAAAAGAAAGAACAAAAGAAAATAGGTTCAAAGATAAGCAATATGGCAGTATCAATCAACATATGCCTTATGATCAGAGTCCTTAGAACTCAATACTTGCAAGGGAAAACCAAAGTTTAGATTAAAGAAGTAATTACAAATGAAAATGAATACCTTGCAAGGGAAAACCAAAGAGAAAACTCTAAGGAACCTGTTGCAAGGGTGAAACTATATATATGAGGAGTGTGTGACATTCTAAAATACTATGAGCCCCATATGGACAGAGGCGAACCCAGAAGCAAGCCTGGAACAGCATTCAGGGAGGTTGTGATCAATCACTGCTGTGGTCTGCATCAGGCCATAATTGGAAAGAGGCAGTTGAGGACCATGCAAGTGATCTGTGAACACGTGTGAGGTGTATTGAGGATGTTCAAGTGGTGTTTGAGGAAGATCAAGGATGTTAGAATGGAGTTCAAGGTGATCAAGGACATTCAAACAAAGTTTGAAGTAGTTCAAGGAGTTCAGATGAGGTTTGAAGATGTTTGGGATTGAGGTCGAGGTCATTTCGAGGACATGTGAAGAGTTCAAAGAAGTTCAAGGTTGAACTTTGAGGTCTTGATCAAACTTTGAGGTCACAATTGAGCTTCAAGGTTTTGATTGAGGCGGAAGGTTTCAATGAAGTTCAATGTTTCAAAGAAGTTCAATGTTTCAAAGAAGTTCAAGAGGGACGCTCCTTGAACTAGTACTGCCACCACCTCCAGACTTCCCATGGTCTTAGCACCAAGGATCTAGAGAGCGGAGACAGTTTTACAGGGATAGAATAGTGTCAATATACT
>QLOK01043657.1:0-17729 GCA_003313805.1 Tricholoma flavovirens | reverse complement strand
GTATAGTACTGAGCTCAGCTCATGATAGCGCAATTAAATGTACAGTATTGTTGTTAGCTGGGTCACAGGTAAGGAATGGCTGATGGAATATTTATCTGTGAGAGTAAATTAGGTTTGTCCGTGATCCCGTTTTTGATGCTATATCAGAGGTGCATGGGATAAGAGAAGTGTATTCTAACAAGCCAGCCGAAAAGTGGGACACTTGTCAGTCTCGGAGTGTCGCTTCGCTGCATCCTTGCGACTAAACTTCTTGCCACATCCGAAGGGGCAAGAAAAACTCGGGAGTTTGTGAGCCCGAGATTGTAGGTGTCGGCTCAAGTCTCCAATCCTCTTGCACACCTTCCCACAGCCTGTTTCTGGGCACATAAACTCTCTTATAGCCCGGGCTGAGACACAGGTCCGATCCTTGAATGTAGTGGGAGTGGGGCTGGTCAATGTAGCCAGCTTCGCATTCTTGGCTGGGTGAAGATGAAAAGCTTGTGCTTTGCGCTTTCGAGCGCGCTCCACTTTGGCTACATTCCCATCTACGACGCGAAGTGGAGGTGTTCGAGGATAAAATGCCATGGAGGAAGTGGGTCGATATATGGACGGGATTGCGGTTGTGTAGTCAGCGGGGATGACGGGATCGTACTCGACCGCTTGAGGTCTCACATAGGCAAAGTCCACGTCGCCGTCGTAGGAGCCTCTTTCCCGAATTGCTCTATTGTCGAGGCGCATCCAGATGGAAGTGTCTGTCCTGAATGTGAACCGACCTAGTTGGTTCATACTTTCTCCGAAAACTGCAGCATTTTCGATCGTATGATCTGGATTAATGCCATAGTCGGAATCATGAACACTGCCATACAAGAATCCATGCTCCCACACGTCGGCGGGGGGTTGAGCAGCGGAATCAACAGAGGCTGCAGCTTCCAAGAGTAGTTTGTGCAGGGTCTCAATGTCCATGTCAGAAAAAAGAGGGAAATCCTCATCAAGAGACATATTTTAATGAAGAGGGAGAGTGGGGGTGGTGTGCGAGACCTTCGTCTACGTTTAGAATTAATCATGGATTTATAGTCGATGAACAATGACACCGTTGGCGGTGGCCCTAATGCAATTCACCCCGAAGAAATGTCGATGCCACGAGGTACATAGGCCAAAGCATGTCGATCCTTATAAAGGCCTGATAGCCCACCGAATCCAAGATACATTGTAGGCAGAACAAAGGTCCGACCACGACGAGAGCCAGCCTGAGAGCCTGAGTGCCACCATGGCCACACATTACGTCATTTGCACTAGCACCGGAAGTTGCCGTCCGCCTAAATAATGTTCGTTTCCCAAGTCTTTTGACTTTGTGCCGCCTCTTCCTTCTCTCCATAATGCCTTCCTCACGAGAAATTATCAACATTCAGGTATAATTCAGAGTCATATATTTGGAAATGCTTGCTGAATGTACTATATCTGCAGGCTGGTCAGGCTGGGAACCAAGTTTGTGTGATCTAGTAATCGATCATTGACCCTCAACTTTTCTAGCAGTCTCTAGGTCGGAGAAGCCTTCTGGAAGATGCTCTTGGCTGAGCATGGTCTAGATCAAGCGGGGGTAAGCCGATTCAGCCACTCAAATTGTTCCTTTCTGGTATTAAAAGTAATGCGCAGATGTACAGAGGGTCCGACCCATTGCAACTCCAACGGGTATGTTTTATGATTATCCAAACATTGTATGACTAAGTTATCTGGCAGACTGGGGTTTACTTTACAGAAGTTGAATCATTAGATGCAACTGAGACCAAATACGTTCCTCGAAGCATACAAGTTGACTTGGAGGCAGGCGTCTGTGACCGGGTACGTTGGACGTCATTCAAGTGGTCAGATTTACTCATGTCCATTCAGCTTCGCAGTGGATCACTCGGCGCATTGTTTCGCCCTGACACATATATACACGGGGAGTCAGGGGCAGGTAATATCTGGGCGAAGGGATGTGAGTATCATTACGTTCGTTGTCGCCACGCTACTTAGTTCAATGATGCAGTCTACACGGAGGGTAAGGTTATTCGGCTGGTTGTTAACACAGATGTCTTATGGATTTACAGGCGCTGAACTTATCGACTCCATCCTGGTATAACATGAATGGACTTTGCTGATCAATATCTAACTACCCTTGTGCCAGGATACAGTGAGACGGCAGGCAGAGCCGTGTGATGCGCTTCAGGGCTTTCAAATCTTACACTCGCTTGGGGGAGGGACCGGAGCTGGTCTTGGGAGTTTACTGTTATCCAAAATACGCGAGGTAGGTTCAAATTTTTCGGAGCAGGCATCAACCTAATGACTGTCTCGTCAAGGAATACCCCGATCGCATGTTGGCCACATTTTCGATCTTACCTTCCCCAAAAGTAGGTTTGAGATCACAGGTGTTGCTCTAAATTAAACTTTCTCCAGGTATCGGAAACAGTTATAGAGGTGAGCGTAATGTGATGTCAGAATGTTTTTTTCTGCTTAACTACCTTTAGCCTTACAATGCTATGCTTTCTACCCACCAGCTGGTCGATAATGGAGATCTTACCGTCTGTATCGATAACGAGGCACTGTGAGTCTCTTCCTGTTTATTCACGTAGAATTTCGTTGCTCAGGTCAAACAGCTATGACATCAGCGTGAACACCTTAAAGAACCCAAGTCCATCTTTTGAAAATTTGAACGAGGTACGCTGTTGCTTGTGGCTTAATTCCAATTATATCAACACTTTGGGCTTGCAGTTGATCGCCCGAGTCATGTGCGGCGTGAGCACCAGCTTGCGATTTCCCGGACAGTTGAATGGGTTCGTAGCGTCTATCAGTGTATAACAGTCAACTCACATGGTGTTCTTCTAGTGATTTACGTAAACTGGGAATGAATCTCGTACCATTTCCACGCGTGCGTTTTGTTGTAGTATAATACAGAACTTTCGATTAATTAACCTCGCGGGTAGCTTCATTTCCTCATGCCAAGCTATGCGCCATTTTACAGCTCGACTTCTCGAGCATTCCAGAAGAACTCAGTGCCTGAGTTGACGAAAGCGTAGGCCTTAGGTCTGCGTCATTTCTCAAAGACCCCTAACAAGTCATTCTCAGGTTGTTCGATCGCAAAAATTTGCTGGTAGCTTGTGATCCACGTCATGGGTACGTTGTCCAAACTCTTTACTCACATCGGGAACACGTTTCGATGCACTTTCCAGCCGCTACCTTACTGCAGCGACCATTTTTCGCGGAAAGATCTCTTCTCGAGAAGTAAGTGTCTCGGTCTAACATGCTATGAACCCGATGACATTTGTTTACTAATAGGCCGAAGTATGTCCTGAACGCCCCCATCGAGCATCTCTGATGCTGGTTACAGGTTTCTGTTCGCGACCTGCAGACTAAGGGATCCCTTCAGTTTGTTGAGTAAGATCTCGCTTTATGGTGATATTGTCCTTTCACAATGACCGACTCCCTTCATAGATGGATTCCCGATAACGTATCAGTATCTCTGGTATCCGTCCCCCCCGTTGGCCAGTCTTCAGTGCGGATTCAGATTGCCAACTTGTAATCCCCCTTATACCCATTTCCTACCTCAGGCAGCAACTGCGCTCTCAAACTCTACTGCCATCCAAGAAGTTTTCAAGAGGACTGCCCAGACTGTCAGTCTGTCTTTATTTAACATTTCCTTTACTCAATAGCATTCAAGTTTTCGGCTATGTTCAAACGGCGTGCCTTCCTACACTGGTGAATTACCATTCTTGTTATTGCCATCCGCTTTCTGAATCTTTTTCAGGTATACTGGAGAGGGCATGGACGTGATGGAATTCTCCGAAGCCGAAAGCAATACCATGGACTTGATGTAAGCTTGTTCAAAATTGACCTGATCAATTGCTCATATAATGCTGGCTTCGCCTGTACAGTGCCGAATATCAGCAGGTAGGGTTCTGCATTACATTCCTACCCTTTTGATCCACCTAACTTTCTCCTCGCAGTACCAAGAAGCGGGTGCCGACATCGATGACGAAGAAGAAGCCGTCGGGGATGGCGATGCTCAATAACACCCTGTTTAAGATGAAGACCCCCGGCTCTTAGCGTGTTCAGCATCTATTCTAATAGGATTAATTTAATGTGACTCCATCCATTCTTAAATAAAAGTTAGGGATTCGTTTGTTTTTTGGTCAGTCTACGAGAATACATATGATTCTGATTCCCCTTCCCGAATGCGGGATCAGTTGGATTGTCAGGACCTAAACCCAGTACATGTATTCGTACAGTAATCGTGCCCAAGAAGAAAGCCCATGGCCAACCAAGTATCCAAAGATACGTCGGAAAATGGATCTCTTGCCGCTGATCACTCCCTGGTATATCCTGAGCGACCGTCGCGATGTGATTATTACTACTAGCAGTATACCTTGGGCTTGTTCATGTACTAGTACGAGTGGTCGGTACTACATCTTGAACTTGGAGTTGACAATGGGAGAATTCATATTCTTTACGGCGTGAATGCATAGTAGCATAGGTGACTCCTACGGAATTTGTTGCAGAGGAAGAAGTCACTTTTCTTGCACCTTACGAGAAAATAGTTTTCTTCGAGCCCCAGGCCACTAAAAGCTAGCTTTGATAAACTGAACTCACACTTAGCATCGATCAATGATTCAGAGAAAACGTCATTTCTAGCTGCGCAACCTTTTGTGTATTCAGCTGTGCGTAATGGGTTGTGATTCAAGACCCAGATCTTTCTGTTGGCACAGTCGTACAAGAAGAGATGGCCCTGGGCCATTCGTCAGAAAATGGATTAGATTCATGAGTCTAGTACACGAGATGTGTGTGTGTGTTTAAATAGGGTTGTTCACAGTAGCCATTTTCGGCTCATTTTCGGCTTCATTTTTGGATCATTTTTGGTTGTTTGGCAGAAGAATGATCAGAATGGACCGAAAAATGAAGTCAAAAATGATGAGAAAAATGGCTACTGTGAACGCTCTGAATATCTGATTACCTATGTACCTTAGGCTGGGATTGACACATGGTGGGAGAACAGCATCGTATTCTTGCTTTCACCATGTTTGAGGCTCTGCCATCTCGGTTTCTCGAATTGAAGAAAGAGATCGCATCGACTTACCCTAATTTCGCAGAAAACTCAGCTGAAGCATGGAATGGCATCTTGGAAGAGCTTAAAAAAGCACATGTAGACATCGTAAAGGCTGGCCCCGATGTGACATTTCTTCAAATGTGATTATCCCGATCTTATTGGAAGTGATTTCAGTTCATCCCTCAAGTTGATTTCGCGGATCTAAACAAGCTCAGCAAGCAAGATATTGAGAAGATCAAACGTCGAGGATGCATTGTCATAAGGAATGTCGTGGAAGACGCGGAAGCTATTCAGTGGAGAAAATCGCTCGAAGAGTTCGTCAAGGCAAATCCGGACGTTGAAGGTCAGCGCTCACCAGCAAGCGCTCAGCTTGTCCCTCGCCAGAGGTTCTCAACCCATCCATTCGTTCTTATAGGATTTCCAGTCGATGACAAACAGTTCTTCCAGCTCTTGTAAGTTTCAGCTTCCGTCAACTTTATATCCCACTCAACGGCTTGAAGCTGGACTAAGTCTCAAGTACAAGCTCGATCCCACCCTAATGTCCTAGCTGCATCTGCCTGGCTAAATAATCTTTACCGCGGCAGGGGACAAACAATCGAGGGGGTTGATTTGTCTACTCCTCTCACCTACGCAGACCGCTTCCGTATTAGACACCCCGGTGTTCAGTGGGATAGCCATCCACCTCACATTGATGGTCTGCTTAATTTGCATTTCATTTCTTCAATACTGACATGAGACATGCAGGGGGTACGATTGAACGATGGGAGGATCGTCAACTTAGAAAATGCTTCTCTGCCATCTTGTCGGGCAATTGGCGTCTTCATGACCCGTACGAACTAGAGAACAGGTTAAATGCCCGACATTCGCTTTATGGACGGCCGAACCAAGTAAACATGTTGTCGTCTGAGAATGGGAATGCCCTCTGAATTTCATTTCGCAGTCTTCTATCTTCAGAACATTCCAAGGTTGGATGGCGCTAAGGTTTAATATCATTCTTGTAATGCTGAAACCCGACTTAACATCGCCTTGATAGTGAAACTGCTCCAACTCAGGGAACATTGAGAGTTTTCCCCGACATTCTCCTGTCGAACGCGTACATCATATTGCGTCCCTTCTTCCGCCCTCTCGTCTCTGCAGACTCGAGCGATTATCTCGATGCCAAGAATTGGGAGTTTGGTGCGGTCATTCTCATCTGGCTTCTGATTCGCACTTCTTAACGCTTCGATTATAGATATATCAAGCTCGGAATTCCACGGAATTTATGCTCAAGATGGTGGTTATATAGGGCCTCGCCCGACGCCAGCCCTGCATCCTCATCTTCAACTGGACGAGACAATGACGTCTATGCCGAAGGTTTACCCTGGCGACGCCGTCTTCTGGCATTGTGATGCGATACATTCCGTGGAGCGGGAACATACTGGAACAGAAGTTTCTGCAGGTATTGTATCAAAAGGCACTGTAGTCTGCACAGTTAACATACTTCCCCAGTGATGTACATTCCAGCTGTCCCACTGACCCCTCAAAACCAAACATACATCGAGCGGCAGAGAGAATGTTTCCTCCAAGGGAAACGTCCACCCGACTTTCCACAAGGCAGAGGTGAAGATAACTTCATTGGTGTTGCGGGAGTGGATGATGTTTCTGCTCCGTTTGGAAGGAGGGCAATGGGATTCCCGATCGTAGTTGCATGACGACTAAATTACTTTGGCTACTTTCAAATCCCCAATAGTCTCTATGTACTAGTACACGTGCCGAAGAAGTGATCCGTTTCTAGTGTTCCACCTGCCTCTTCCCTATCGACAATGCGGCCGACTCTTGGGAGACTGGCTGAATCTGTGCCGACAACCCATTTAAACTTGAAAGCAGCTAGCGCAACGCTCTATCCCCCTGTTCCGTATGTCCTACGTCTCCTTCAAGTTTCTGTGACACTGCATAACAGCACTCTGCAACAGGCTTTACCGGAGGCTCCTCCGGGCCCATCGTGTTTTACCCCAGGAGATGAAATATTTGGGTGATGAATATGTGAAGGCTGGTCCGTAATTTACCTGGCCCTTGTGACGCTAGTCCTATGTGATCATAGAATTTCGTCGACACAAGGAAGTGACGAATCCAGCGCATATCATTGGATTCCTGTCGCAGTGGAAGCTGTATCTGGAGGAGTTACCGGATGTCGCAGATGCAAAGGGGTTCAACGGGAAGAAATTGGATACAACAACGGTTGAAAAAGTAAGCTCACTGTTAGATAGTGTGTAGTCACGGTCTCGAAACAAAATTCTTACGTTGTTGTATAACAGATGTCTGCAGAGCAGCTGGGACAACTATATGAGCTTATGCATGCAACGAAGGACGTTTGGAAACCGATACAAGAGGACTGACTTTCAAGTTAAGCCAGAATATTACTACAGGCCTCGGCGGAGATCCGGATTCCTCTCCACCATGTACGTACAATGGACTCAGAATTCCTTATCAACTCGGGTTCATTTATTGTCAATCGTGTACATAGGGCTCGCTGCGCAGATGCATATGTTATATCACATGGGACAATGTAGTGTTTTGACCTCGAGTTCGAGTTCCAAACTTGCGGATATCACAGTGGCACGTGAGCCTTCGTTCTGAGTCCGGTGGACATAAAGGGCATCTGAATCAAATCAGCTTTTCGCCATGGCCAACAACACGTCAGCGGTATGTGCCATAAGCCGCATGGTTTACCATTTCTCTTGATGTCACGGTTCGTAGACTGTGCCAAGCACCAACACGCCATACGCCAATCTTCCTTCGATCTGCTCTACGCTTTTCGAGGCAAAGGCTCGGAGAGGTGTTTAAGGATGTGCTGAGCAAAATTGAAATCTTACTAATGTTTTGTAACATCATAGGTTTGACCTTTGACCAAATTGCCAAATCAATCGGACGGGATGAAGTCTGGGTAGCTGCTGCTTTTTATGGCCAGGTAAATATTGGATGGTTAAAGACTACTAAGCTTGTTCACATTTTATAGGCCAAGTTCTCTGTCGAAGAGTTGCAGAGGATATCAGAAGTTCTTGGCATACCCCCTTCTACATCACTAAATGAGATAGGAGAGCACTGGTGGCCAAACCGCGGGTTGCAACCGATGCCGCCTACCGATCCTGTTATATATCGTCTTTTTGAGGTATGGTGGAAATCGATTAGCCCCGCGTGGTTTGAACTTGTTCTCAGGGTGTCATGGTATATGGACATGCCATCAAAGTATGTGAGATTAACCCATTTCCTGAATAAACGTGTGACACTTGATGGTTTAGGCAGTCATTCATGAGAAGGTCTGCATTGCATTTCCTTAAAGATTCATCCTGGCTCAGTGACCTTTCAGTTTGGCGATGGGATCATGTCTATGATTGACTGCAAGGTCACCCTTGACAAGAAACCAGACCCGAAAGGCGATCGTATGGTTCTCAGCTTTGAGTGCGTCTCTCTATAGCGCTTGTGTTTCACGGCAATTGATCTAATTATCTGCAGTGGAAAGTGGTTGCCATATGCGAAGTGGTAAAGAACCCCGGCTTTGTATAACAGATAGGGGTTTAGATCATCCCTTCGAATGATGTACCGTATTCCGATTTTGACCAGCGCCGACCTACATTCCCCGATATAACATATGTAAAATGTGCATATGTGACATCATCCTTGGATTCATTGGTCCAAGGTCAATCAGTAAGGTAAGGAGGTTGTTGATCCACGTTGTACAATGGGACACCGCCACCGACCCGGACACAAAGCAACGGAGTTGACTTAAAGCCTCAAAGGTATTGATTGTCACGGCGGCCCTTCAGAAAGGACTCTTTGGCTGAGACGCAAGAGCTTTCATCGTTGTGGTATAAATATGGCCGGCATGAGAACCAGAGCCCCGCTTCTACAACATTGTCTCACTGGCCGTTGATCGGTCAACGCAAGCTTCGCTTTCCGTCTATTCTGATATCATTCCTTGAACAACAAGGCCCGGAGCCAGCATGACTTCATATTTAACGGTATGGGCAACTCTAGCTTCCGCCTAGGAATATACTGACTTTGGAATTACCAGACAAACGGCTCAGGGGTCTCGAATGATCCATGTTCCGTTTCCCTTTCATCGCCAGTCCAAAGGTCCACATTCTTTCACTATTTTGACTCCTTTTCAACATCACGATATCCGTGGACCATGGAATCCACATTTAATATGAGCTGCCAGAGCTCTTCTGTCTCACAGCTTATAGTTGACGGGTTCGACTATCAGTTAACGAACCCGCTGCAGTCCCCTGATTCTTCTTTCTTCTTCGAAATCGAGCCTGACAAGACTACTTACGAGACATGCTATGACGAATTCATGGAGTTTAAGTTGGCCGTGATTCAAGAGATTTTTGACAGAGGCAGGGTATGTCTCTTTACCAGGGCTATCCTGTGCGGAACGAAACCAATGTTTATTTACTTGCACTCCACCTAGCACATGTCCGCTATCTCACTGGACGCCGATGTCGAGTACAGAAGATGTTCCCGGGTTTCATCGCCTCCTTCCTCAATTTCCTCCACCCCGTCCTCTAGTAGCAGCGATTCATCTGCCTGCCAGACCCCAGACCCTCAGGCTGAGAGAGCCCCAGACGTTGATATCGTTGATGACACCTTTGCTGACTCTGATCCAGAGGATGACAGGGATGGTGACTATTTGCCAGAGACCAGTTATCCAGCTCTTCCGATTCTTCGACAAGTGTGCCGAACAATGCAGCAACCCCAGAAATCAAAGAAACCGGCCGAACCAAAAACGAAGAGAAAAGCTCCGCACGCTCTCGTTCGTCTTTTGTCAATCATGTTACCGCTATCTTTCATCATGTTATGCAGGAGAAATTAGGCTGTAAGCGCCAAAAGCATGATACAGACGTCATTTGCAGGATCCGAGGCTGTCGGCATGTTTCCAAGACAAGATTCGAGTGTTCCAAACATCGCGAAACGCATTTCCCTGGCCGCTTCCAATGCCCACAACCGAATTGCCGAAAGATATTCGTTCGCAGCTCGTCGTTGAGCCGTCACCTCAAGCGCGAACGAGACAATGCGTGTGGAATTTATGCGGGGCCTCAGGCCAGATGGGGAGTAGGGTTGGTTAATTTCGAGCTTTTTCCACCGCCGTGGCTGGCTCCGAAATATCTGGACGATATTTAGATCCACACTTGCATGATTGCAGCGGCCACTATTTTCGTTTCTAGGGGTGATAACACATTTAAACACCGTGATTGTACTACTTCTTGTATTACTCCTATTAATCTTGTCTTTATGCATTACCTCTCAGTTCCTACTACTCTCGAGTCGCTGGCGCACTCGGGCTCTTCTTCCTCCGCATCGTCCAGATCTTCTATTTCACTGTTCAACGTAGATCTACAACCATCCGACTCACAGACAGATGCCTCCCCACTTCAAACACCGGAGGAAGCCTTTCCAGGCGATCTGTCTGTTTCTATGGCACCACACCTGAAAATTCTACCCGATCATGTTTCCCGCTTGGGTTTGAATACTATATCTAAGCAGCGGTTGTTTATGCAACGAAGTGACTGGTTCAACAAGAAAGACGATATGGGCTACGATTCGGAACGTGAAAGCTGTATAAGCACGGCAAGGAGAGATCGAGCCAAAGTCCTCACTAGAAAAAGAGGAGTTCCTTCTCACTGTCTAGGTTCCGAGTCGGAGGTAACATGGTCGTCCTCAGAAGCCAAGGGCACCTATGAGGCCCCTCCACAACACGTATGTCTGTTTTGCGTTATTTCGTTACTGTCCATTTAACAAATTTCCGTACTTCAGACAGAAAATGGTATCATTTCGCCCGGTGCTCGTGGCAGTTCTGTTAGCGCCTTTCATTCGCCAACTTCACGTAAGGAAGTCATTGGTCTTGGCCTTGATCTTGGTCGCCATGGTCTGTTCAGAGGAACGATATCGATCGGTAACTCAATGGAGGCTACTTCAACAGCCCACCAGTTGGCAGCCTCATGTCCTTTGAAACCTCGTCTTGTGCCTGTTCTTGATGCTGTGTCTCCCTCTCCTATTACTTCCCTACCGAGTCCCGTCATGGTTCTGGGAGTACGCACAACGCATACAGTACTCGTACCAATTTTTGATTCTCCTGTACGCCCGGACCCTGTTTTGATAACAGTCCCCACCGACAACTTCACGATCAATCAAAATCAGTCAGCCTCTGGCAGCACCGACAGTCCTCTCGCTGGAGTTGGCCTAGGAATCGGCCGATATGTCCCTGAACTACAGATATCAGATAACGGAATGCAGAAGGCCGAGCGAACTTTTTCTCCCGTCATAAACCTGGGCCCAGGCGGCCCTGTGTCCCAAGCAATTGCATTTGCATCAATTCCTTTTTTCTCTGCTCAGCCACGCCGAAAGAAATCTGCAGAGGGTCTTGGTATGGGGCGTCCAGCTGCGTTGGGTCGACGTCCGCAAGTGGAACCCACTTCTCGATTGGCATATTTTCCTCGCTTACCATCTTGTGTGAAAAGAACAGCTACGCCTCGTTGTATCCCAATCACTGCTCCATCGTCGCCATCTTCTCCGTGCTCTCCCAGTCATGGAAGGAACGTGGCGGGTGCGAGACGTCCTCTGAAGCCCCATAGTTTTCTTAAACGCTGCCTGTATGCCATCCCTGAAGTCGTCTCACCCATCTGCCGCTCTCCGATTGGAATGACTTCTAGAAGTCCACGCGTGATGAAACTAGAGACAGAAGAACAGGTATCCAAGAACCAAGACGGCTCCACCAATGTGACTTCCCATCGTCCGTCCCAGGCTAGCGTAACGGGAAGGTTATCGCAATCTGGAGCACGTCCAGGAATAACGCAGTCTCGATTTTTTCCTAAATCTCCGAATCATGAGACGTCACGACGGTCTCCTATCATCATCCGTCTTGAAGTGCCTCAGAAACTCAAATTCTCGAAGAGACGTCACCCCGAAGCTAAAGCCTGCAGTGGATTCTGTAGTTTGTTTTAAATATTTAGAAATGATACACTTGCATGGTTCGTGCGATGTATCGCAGGTAAATAGTATTTCGGACCCAACACCGAGACAGTGACATTGCATCGTTGTTAATATATAATCAACAAACAGTAAAGATATCGCCATTCAACGAGATCTTCCCAAAAATGCCAAAACTCCGTTCATTTTCATTGCCCTTCCAATACTGGTCATCGTATTCGAATGCGTACACGGAGACACTCGTGTCATCTCTACACGCACAATTGAGGTTCAATAATGCTGAGCGTTCGTCTCCTACGGAGGGGACAGCAACCCCATCTGTGTTGCCGCGGGATGGCCATCCGGATCTGTTTGACATATGATAGTTAAGTATACCAAGCACAACGAATGGAGTCTTACTCTGTGATAATGAGTTTCTTCCCGGGGCACGCAGCTTGGAGTGCAGGAACGACCGTCTTGAAGACGAAGTCCCCAGTCTGTCCTGAAGTTCTTCCTCCATCGTAGAATGCACTGCAAACCTCAGACATTGGTATTTATCTTCTAAGATTGACGGACGTACTGAGCATTGGCTCCGGCGAAGTCAGCCCCGCAAAGTGCAGGATTGTTACGAACAGTAACCCAATTGTGGGCTGTGGAAACGGGGGTTGTAACTCCAACTGAACCCAAATAACCTGTGCGAACATAGATTAGCCTACTTATGACTAGGTTACAAAGGTAGCATTTGGTGCACATACCTCTAACGTCATAAACCTTGGCCATGATGTTTCCGGGACTATCATTGACCTATACCAACACTTTATTCAGCTATTTTAGTAACAGTGTAACCATCCTACCTCGTTTCCTACTGTCAGACCAACATACCGGCCTCGCCCGTATGTCGCATATGCTCTGCGGAATGTCTGCACGTCATTGCTTCTGGGGAATAAGTAATCGGCCCAGCAAACATAAGTAATTAAACAAACTTGATCGAGGTGATGCTAGAAGCAATTGTTCCCTTAACAAGACGGCATAAGCGAGACGGGTAACAAGATAGATAATGCACCTACAGAAACAAATATTCCAGCTAGAACAGTGATACCAACAGAAGCAGCAGCGGAGGAAGCCATATCCAAAGCATTGCAGTCAAACCCTTCGATGCGAATGGATCGAAATCCCGAGCTTGCTGCATCGGCAGCGAGTGCGTTCCACTACATTGTCGAACATATATCCGTTGTCAAGAAAAAAAATGAGTCCTAACGGAACGACGCACCTGAGCCTGTGTTCGACATGTGTAGGAACCAGTATTGGCACTGTTGGAAGCTACGAGCCCAGCAAAGTGATTAGAAGCAGTAGTCTGCAGCACGAATGCCCAGGATATCAGAATGAGGGGTTTAAAGTTCATCGAAACCTTGTGGAGTCTGAGGGCCAGGATTGGGGAAACTTCGAATTCTACTAGTCATTCAAGTTGAGGTTTTTATAGTTAGTCAAACTTAAATTTAGCCTTCCATTTTCCGGCCAGCAAACAGGAGCATGCGTATACTTGTTGATAACATCAACCCGAGAATTGAAATATTGATCCTAAGAAAGATGCCCGTACTGTCCACCGGGAACACAGATCGTAGCCTCGCATGATAGTCCAAGTTGAGCCTACCATCCAAAAGACAGAGACATAGTCTACAACGCATTTCGTCAAGAAATGTATCGTAGGATAAAAACAACTTCACCATTAAGATACCCCTTATGCATACGTGGAATAACGGCACCCATTGGCCGCCATGGGCCCAAGCCGCTGACTAGCACGTAGATGGCACGCGGGTCCAAGCCAAAGGGGATAGCCAAAGACTTTAGTTCGCGCTGGAATCATAATAAGGCTGCGCCATTTTGGTGATCTGAAGGAATTTCAAGCTTAAGTTGGGAAGTTCTTGTTGCTTATGCGGTGGTAAGCCGGCCCGGGGAACAAAGTAGTCCGAACTAATGTACCCAGGTGTATGTATAGAAAGGCGCCTCCGAGTCCTACAATTTTAGTCGTCAAATCTGGAAAGACGCCAGATTTTTTTTGTTCTGTTGCGATGGACTATAGGTACATATTGGTATAAAATCCGTGAGACCGGCGCATTAAGATACAGTGATCACTAAGGAACTTTCTGTTGGATTTTCCAATTGAGCGTCCATCTACGCGAGAAAAAATGCCCAATCTATAAGATGAGATAGGATTCAGTCTCCCTCGACTAGCCTAGCTTGAAGAAGCATCCGGGAACCTGCCCTTGTCACCAGGTGGAGGAGCTTTCCATCCGAATCCGCACCCGGTTTGCCCTAGCCGAGAATGCTGAAAACCTTCCGCCCCCTCTTCCCGGTGGTATCGCCATTGTGCCTAACCTCCGGAGACACCGTGACTGATCTCTGTCGGCACAACTTCACCCTTGACAATCCCTGCGCCAGGCTTGACCTGTTCGGCATCCTTCTTACTCACGCCCTTCTTCCGCCGATTTCCATTGAAAGCACCAGGTGACGCCCCTTCCTGTTCCTGCATCTTCAGAAATTCGTCTCCCCTGATCCTTAGAAACTCCTCCAGCAGCGCCGCATTCCTACTGTTCGCTTTGTACATCGCTAAACATATATCTCCAACGCCGGGGACAAGGCCCACGCCCCCGCTGACAGCATTGTTCATTAGCATGCGGCGTAGCAGCCAGTGAGGAATGTCAGCTTGTCGCGCCTTTCGCACAACCAGGAGATAGTTCAACAATAGATCTGCAACATCCCCAATGATAGGAATGAGCCCAATAACGAAGGACCATCCGAAACGAAACCCGAGAATTCGGAAACCCTTGTCGAGGTAATGCGCGCGACGTTGGACAGACTTGAGGATTTTAGCATCACGAGCGGAGAGGCCTGATGGTACGGGGCGCTAGATGTGAAATAAGACGTGTGTTTGGAATAGTTTATCAAGGAGCGTGTTACACCTTTCTACGTTTCTTCTTTCCACGATCATTGACATAGAACTCGTAGAGGGGATCTTGGGGAGAGTATTGCTCTAGGTGTTTCTCAAACAGACTTTTCCCAGCCTTTCCGAGAAATGCAGACATGGGGAGACGTATGAAGGAAAGGACGCTAGTTCAGACGACCGTTTTATAGGCTGCCAAGCTCATGACATCATCGGGAGCCACGCCGTCATCGATGAACACAGCCATTGTCATATGAGCGCAGTCATGGAGTAGCAAGAGAAGGCAGCCTCGTGTATTCAAGTTGGCACCGGAGGGCATACAATGGGGCACCACCACCCAATTCATAAATTGCAGTAGCCAGATCAAAACTCGACATCACTAAAGTTCTTAGGATGATACGTCTCATCTAACGCCTTCCGAGTCTTATCCAGTAACTTCTCTGCACTCCAACCACGGTGTCTCGAGTTCTTGATGATGCGATGAAAGCCTGGGATGCTGCAAAAGATGTCAGAAAAAGGTATAAGATAGCAACAAAACACATACCGAAAGTTTTTCCTTCTTCAATCGCTTCTCAGCACCTTCTAGCTTTTGATCCAACTGGAAAAGGCTCAAGGTTGTACGATTCAGGTTGATGGGTGATTTGCGAGTGTTCTTCAACTTTGTCCACTAAATCGCAGATGATTAGGCATGACAAACACCCAGTCGAGCTGTGCAATATTCCAGCACGTCGGAAGGAATGGACACAGAGGGCAGAGTTGTGATGATCGACGGAAACAAATGAATAGTTTGGCTTGAAGCGAGATTCAGGGTGGTGGATAGCGTAGGGATATGTTCGAAGTGGAGACCCCAGTCCCCATTTAAAGGTGGCACCAGAGCACGGAGGTGAAGAGACATGCGAGGGCGTGGAAGAGATTTGAAAGTCACCGTCTTGAGTGACCAGAGTTGTAATCGATCCAAGGACGTCAATTTGCGATAGAATTAAATCTGCAGGATGTAATGTAAAGATATAGGATATATTGAAGGGGTTAGATACACACTAGCGAAGCCCACTTTACACTTCTGGCCTTGCTGATGTTGACGTAGCGGATACTTCATGCGCTTATTCATGCCATAGATACCACAGCGTGTGCAGAGGACTTCATTAGGCGTAGCGGGATCGAGAGGTGGTGTATTTTCATTAGATAAGAGACTAGCAGTAGTTGGGTTTGGAAGAAAGGATGAAGAGCTATGAACAGGTGGGTGGCGAGAGGAAGTGGAATTTGCAGAGTTGTAAGAGAGAGAGCATAGGAGTGCGTCGAGATCATACCGAGCCTTGCTTACGTTAGTATCCTTTTTTGGGGGTCCACGGGACTCTTGTGCTTATCCTATGGTTAACAATTTTACTTGTCTCCAACTGGCACCGCTACCGCTACTGCTTAAAATTCCTCACGGAAATCATCCAGTCAGTCTCAAGTTACCGTCAGCATCCAGCAAATCGGATTTCACCCCTTTTTTCGCGGGCATGTGCACAGATAAAGCAACGACGTGAACTTCAAGCCTGAAGGAGATGGGAATTACCGCTATAGGAACACACAATTCAATTATCACTCGTTTCTTTTTAGAAGCTATCCATCTGATGTGATGCAGCCGCTATACAGTATACAGTTCTTACTTGCCAGATCCGTTCGACCGCAACCGGAGATGCGGCAGGATGCGTAGTATTGTTTCCGAAGTTCTCCTGGACGAAAGCCTTTCGTGGCGTCTTATAATTTCGCAGAAATCAGGTAAGGTTCCTATGTTTGATTACCCATCATCACCCGATGTTGACCATATGTACAGCCCTTGACAGGCCATCCTCCGAGAGTCGAAGCGTTCCGACTCTCATCTCGAAACATGTGATCAGGTAAAGCGTTGACGGATCAGATACCAGTTATTACGGCAGCGTCATCGAGATTGGATGCCCCTTATCTCATGTGCAGGGCCAAAGGCACTTCGAGATGCGTGCATTTCCATGTACAGCGTAGACAGCGGCGTTTACACCCGCTATAATACCCTCGGACCAGCCGGATCGTGGGTCGATGGATCGACGCAGGTACTGTACCATTTCGAATTATTCGGCCGTCACGGGTCACAGGACGCCTGGCACAGTCCTTTCACAAAAGTTTTGGCCGAAGTATGCCGCTTGTCCGAGGCCACAGCCAATTTGGCCGAACACCTACTACCTACTCTCGGCCAACTGGTCACAGGTCACACCCCTGGCCGAACAATTCATGGTTAGCATTGAAATCAGCCTACTACTTAATATAAATTGATAAACCTAGTCGCCCGCGCTTTCCCTTGAATGCTCTGCATTGATAGCTATGGCTCAGGATGCTGCTATGACCCATGACGAGCTGCAACTGTCCATGTTTCTTCTTGGTCCATGGGTGCGTAGTATGAACCGCAACGTTTAAAATGTCGTCACTGGTAACGGCTTCTCGCGATAGCTGGTCGGTTCCCTACTGGATATCTTCATACAAGGAGTTCTGTTCAGCCAGGCAGGGCAAGCCTTTCGTCAATTCGTCAATAACTAACTCATCTGTGATAGTTCAACCGGTACTTCCACTGGTACAAGGATGACAGAATTGGGACTCGAATAGCTGTCGCTGGCCTGGCAATCCTAACTACACTTAAATCCGCGCAATCTATGTAAGATAAACATATGGCACTTCTAACCTTGCCACTTCTCTAAGTGATTTCTTCTTGCAGCGCACTCGTTTGGATCATGTTCATACTTCACTTTAAAGACCTCAATGGAGCTATTCTGC
>QLOK01043651.1:0-27901 GCA_003313805.1 Tricholoma flavovirens | reverse complement strand
TTTCTTAGTTAAATCTTATGTCTTTCCCGATCCTTTGCTTTCTTTGTCGTTGTGGCATGTGTTTTTTTGACCTTCCCTACCAGGCGGGGCCCACTCCATTTTCACCTGGCTCTTCGGACTTCCTCAGTCCAGGCTTCCAGCCCCGCGGGAGGGTATATGAACATTCAAAATCAACTGACCTTCGCCGCACGCCAAGCTCAAGCTCTAGTAACGTGGATATAATCATCGTGCCACCCGTATGTATTTTGACTTTCAACCCTTCATACCGCATATGATCCTGATTTCAACTGTGATATTCTTATCCTTGTCAGTCCCGTCCGCCAAGTCCCTCAGGCACAAGCCACCACAATGTCGGCGAGATTGCAGGCTACCTAAGCCCAAAACATGGGCCCGAGCCGCTTCCCATGGAAACCACACAACGCGTCATCCCCGAATTCATCAGTGTAACCTCGGAGCCCCCGCCAGGGTTTGTCGCATTTGCTCCCCCAACAGGGCCCAAAGGTGGTAATGGTATTGGAAACGGGCATTCCCATCCTCGTTCCCCAATCTACTCAGGCATGCCCCTCACTACCTCGACATCAGCTTGGTCTTCCCGCGACTCAGCCCCCGCGACGCCCCGTCAGATTTACGGTGCGCCATTTGCGGGCGCTGGCCCAGAATCAGGTCAACCCGTTATACCATCTCCCCCCCGCGATGGACGCGTTCCAGGAATGGGGATGGGGACATCACGTCATCGGTCGGTTCCTCTAGGTGGAGGCGCGACACCTGCAACTCGTGCACGGGATTTGCCTCCGCCCTTTCTTGGAACTGCAGGGGCAGGGACGTTGAATGGTGTGTTGCCACCTCATAATGCTTCATATAGATTCAGCTCGATGTCGTACCCCTCACCTGAAGAAGATGAAGATGAAGACGAGGCGACGAGGAGAAATACACTTGCTAATGCGAATGTAGGTATGGGTGCATTACCAATTCCTCCGCCTTCCTTTCAGAAGACATGGTGAGATGGACAGGCATTTTTTATTTAAGTAATACATCCTGCTTTCGATGCTTTGCATTGTGGATATTCGTATGGATTCTGGACTAACTGGATTGACTGCTCTGCTATCTTTATTGTACTTAACTGGGATCGATAGATGGAACAAGGACGGATTGCAATGTCATACTCTTACATTCGAGACGGTTAACAATAATTTGCACCGATCGTTAGGTGTGCCTTTTTACCACCTTGGTCTTATCAGTACCATTCGACGCTTTTTGTACATTTGGTCCCAAGTTCTGACGTTACCCCTGTTCCACATTCACTAGTAGCGGTTGTCCAGATGTTGACATATCACAGTTCTCACTCGAACGTAGCGGATGATAATTGCAGTGGATTTGGTAGTGTAGATGGTTATATTCCGGAAAAATAACGGCATAGACTCTTCACGGTATGCAGTGCTGATGTAAATTAAAGGAGCCGTCATGCTTCTGAAAACAGATGTTGTTCTGCTAGAACACAGTGAACAACCCGATGAAGCAAGGCAGCGAAATCCGCGCCACGAGTAGAAGCCCAAGAAGGTCGTAAGCAACTTGAAGGAGTGTTGATACTCGGAGATGGCCTGATAGCCTCGCCCGGGCCGATATATTCGTGGAAGTTGATCTACTGGATCTTCCTTTGATTGGACATCCTTTGTGAAGATAAGATATTTCTTCCACGATTCACAAAGCTTGCGAATCCCAAACGAGAGTCCATTTCATCGATTTTGCTAAGAAGAAGATGAGACAGGTTAACTGTGCCTTGCGTTATCACGCACTGTTTTTTCATCTCGCTCGCCCATGTTATTTCTTTTAATGGCGGAGAACTCAAAGATGCACCAAGGATGCCTAGTATCATCCCAACGAGCGTTTCCACGACAATCTACACGAATAATCAATCGTAAATGGCTGATACGGACTAGTGATGATATGAGAGACTGACACTTCTTGGAAGTGAGCCTTCTGGCCTCCCGAGAGCCTTCAGATGAGACAGGTCTATATGAAGGTCATTGAAAGTCAAGAAGTTGAGATAGGCTCGAACGACTAACATTCATATGCAGAGAAGGCCGCTGTAAAGAAAGAGGTTTAGTTTCATATGAATCGATTGGGATACGCATACCATGGAAAACGGCGATGGCTGCAAGAAAGAGAAGGACGTGGCCTAGCATGGTTTCGTGGTTCAAGCGGCAGTGGTGGCACGTGGTATTCAAGTTTGCACTCTTGTCGGCGAGTCTACCTGTGGCCATGGCATTTCCAATACCAGCGCATCTCCCTCGAAGGACAGGTCCTCAAGATGTTTCTTCCCAGATACTCTCCAAGATTGACGCGGCAACAAACAAGTCCTTGACTTCGACGCTTGCCACCTCATGGCTTACTGAACTAGACGACACAATTCAATCTACTAAAGTACTCAGACTTTCAGATCTTTTTAGCTTATCCTTGTAATAACTTCAGCTTCTGACCAGGAACGTATACATAAACGCGTGCAAGCAGACCTCCCTGATTTCAAACGCCAGCTGGAGTCGTCCAAATCTATTCAGACACGTTTACTGTCTCTGACTAGTAATGTCGATGCCCTGAGCGAACTGGTGTCAAATCCAGAGGTGGATGGTTTGGATTAGACTTGTAACTGTACTTTCTTAACATTCATTCCAGACAGGGATTATCTCTACTCTAATTCGGCAGCTGAGTTGCCATGCTCAGTTGGCACAAGAGTCCCTGAATGCCAACGTGGAATATGAGGCTCTTTCTCATCTGCAGCGATGTCGTGCCGGACTTAAGTCTCTCGAATCCCTGATAGAGGCTGGTAAATTACCCGACGCTGTCCAAGCACAAGTGGACATGGACTCATGGTTTGAGCAAGCACCTGCGCATTTGGGTCCGACGGATGTCATGTTGGATGCCAAGGTACGACAAATATCGACCGTATGCTCTCAACTTATGCTTTACTAATAGCGGAACTTCCGAGCTGCAAAAGCCCGGACCGAGGAGCAACTAAGTGATTCGTACTTAAGAAGTGTTATCATTTCTCCCCACGATCTCGTCGTATATTCGTCTGTGCAAGGTGGGTATTCATGATGAGATATTTGTGTTACCCTAAAATCAGTCGTTTGCAGTACGCCAATCCGAAACAGTACTCTCTCTCCCTTCCATCCTTTCTTCCCTCTCCCCAGATTCTTTGTCTAACCATCTTACCATCTTGCGACGTGATTTGACGACGTACTTCTTTGATCACATCCTCAAACAACCCACGTCCGTTCTGATATCTTCTGGTCTTGTTGAGCACAAACTCTCTCACATTCCTGCCCTGCCAAATGAAGAGATCTACACATCGCGACTCGAAAATATTTCCGCTGTGCTCACCTTCCTAGCTTCCCACCTCTTCTCATCTCTACCACCTCAGCAACAGACACAATTTACTCGTTCCTTATGCAAACCCATTGCTACAAGTCTGCTCAACAATCTCCTCATTCCTTTTCTACCAATGTCGTTCGGCCTCCTTCCGCCCTTTTTAGAGTTGCTTGAGCAGGCTGTAATGTTCGAGGAACAATATCTTATTGGTATGCTCGGAAACGATGTGAACGATAGACCAGTGAAAACTTGGGCTGACGGCGTATGTGGACATTATGAGCGGCAAAGACGGATGCAAATTCTGGACAACGCACGGACTATCGTCATCGCTGCTGAAAACTCCGTAGATAGGTTCCTTGTTGATGTGGAGGTGTCGCCTATCACAAGCCCTACTGCTGTTCCAACTTCGTCCAAGGACGACTATAAGGAAATCACCAAGGAAGAGTTCAAGGACGACGCATGGGGATTTGATGATGACGTTGCTTCTGGAACTGGCAGCTCTTTTGAGGTGGAAGCAGATGGCTGGGGCTTCGATGATGAAGTAATACCAGACTCCGAAGCGGAGAAGGTCGAGCAGAAACCTGAAGCGCCTTCACCGTCACCCGAAATAGTGGACGGTGAAGATGAAGATGAACCAGATCCCTCTGATGCATGGGGCTGGAATGACAGCGACAACGTAGACCTAGGAGAGGCTGACGAGACTCCATGGGACGATCCATGGGGAGACGAGCCCAGCTCAGACCTACATTCACGTCCTCCGCCGGCACCCTCAATAGCATCCCCCAAGGTAGCCACTCGCCTCGAAAAGGCAGCGAACAAGGGCAGAAAGCGCCTGAGCGAAACGAACTCCCCAAATATCTTTAACCCCTTGTCCTCGAATCATTCCCCCACTGTGCATGTGTCTGGACCCATACCTCCCCAACCCGGGTCGGGACACACGCCTTCCTCAGGGAAACAGCTCTTGAGAGGCGCGATCCAGGTGTCCAAGGAGTCATACTCGGTTTCGGGTCGCATGAACCGGGTCATTCGTATCGTGGAGGATGTCCTCAATGAAGGCAAGCAGTTTACAGCAGCAAAAATCTTCCCGCCATCCGAGTCCATTTCAACGCCAAGCACTTTCATCTTCCAGTCTGCTCCGTCCATTCTTGACCTTCACGTGGCGTTGTATCCTGTGAAGTTCTGCAGGGATCTCGCGTTTCCAGAATGTGGCATGCAGTTCTCGAACGATTGTTTGTATCTGAGTGGTGAGATCGAACGCGTAAGGAACGCTGTAGCAATGGATATGGGTGTACCAGTTGTGGTACAGGAACGGTTGTCTGAATGCGTAAAACGTTACAAGCTGTTGGCCGACAGCTGGTATCACGATATCATCGTGAGGAACTTTCCCTGTTGTTCTCAAGTATTATTATCTAACCGATCAACAGGAAAAGCAGCGGCAGTCCGTGGACGACATCCTGGCAGAAGGTACCCAGAGATTCATCGATACAGGACACCAAGACAGATACGACGAGTGTGAGAGTGCCATCAACCAAGTTCTACAAGATATACGACGTCTAGCACAGAAACTGAAGGTTTGTTTTTGTATCAAATCTTCTGCCACATTTTCTCACCCACATATGCCAACAGGGAGTCCTTACGAAGAGCAAATATTACACAACCATCGGGATGGTCACAGATGCTGCCCTTTCCCGGATTTTGCAAGACGTGCTGGCGCTGCCCGATATCCCAGAGATGGAGTCCCGTAGATTGAGCGAGCTTTGCCGCATCTTGAATGCGCTGGAAGGGCTGTTCGTCGAAGACCCCGATCCAAATCAGGTTGGTAATTCTGTGCTGCGTTCATGAGTCTTATTTGTTAACCTTGCACTCAAGCCGTCGTTTGTTGTTGCATATGTTCCATCATGGCTCAAATTCTCCTACTTGTCTGAATTGTTGGCAAGTTTCTCAATTTACTTCGATGAATACTTATTCAAATGTAATTGCAGGAAGCATCTATGGCCGATATCACATATCTCTTTGAAGAAAGCGCGTTGGTTGATTTTGAGGTGGATGAGCTTGTACGGTTGGTTCAGGCTCTCTTTGCAGATACTGCATTACGGACAACCACCATAAATAAGCTGATGGAAGGACATCCTGTTCCTCGGGAGTAGTGTACTGTACTACCAGGTGTCACTATTGCGAATAAACCATGCAAGACTTTTTGCAACGTCGTCAGGATTCTGCCTTTTTATCAGCCTTTTTATCACTATAACTCTTCAATCTGTGATGGATAGTATGAGTGTGAAGGACAAAGCAGGACGAACTATCACGAACCGCTTATAGTCCCGTTCCGCCTTAGCTTCCGCAGATTGTTTCTTAGAGTCCTTATCATCTTTTCCGTCCTCTTTTTTACCTCCCTTCCGCTTTTTTCGTTTGCCACGACCCCCTGCAACTCCTTCTATCTCCAGAAAGTCTTTGATTGACGGCAGAGCTGAGCTCGCAAGCGGCACGAGCCTCATAGGTTGCTCGTCGTCTTCTTCCTCCGTCTGCGGTGGTGGAGAGTGAGGCTTCAAGATGGAAGACAAGGTTTCTTGCTTGTCGGGAGAGGGTTGTGGCTCATCATCTGTTTCTATCCAGCGGCGAGGAATGACCTCATGTGATGGTTCCACACCCTCCATAAGCACCTCAGACCGATGTCCCGCTGACTCTTCTACTTCCCCATCTTCTTCGTCCTCATCTTCTAGACCAATCCCTTCGTATTCCCCGGCACCAGCGAAGATGTCGAAATCCGCTGGTTCGGGCTCAGGTTCAGGTTTGGCAGGTTTTGGTAGAGCATGTGCTGAGGTGGTAGACTGATTAATTGATTCCGCTGGTGTATGTGTTGTTGTAGGTCCTTGCGTCGCGTCCTCGTTTGTGGATCTATCCTTCGTCATCCCGTCGTCAGCCAATTTCCGCCGCTTCTTCTTCCTCTCCGCGCCATTGGCGTCTACTTTAACTTTCTTCTTCTTTGTAGCTTCCTCCGATGGGCCGGCAGGCTTGAACCCGATGGGTTTAAACTTCCCCTTCTTCTTTGCCTCCTCTAACAATTGAGCCTCCTCCTCTGCTGTCTTCGTAGTAGTAGATTGAGCAACCACTCCATCTTTCTGCGCCCTCTTCTCCTTCAACTCGCGGATGAGATCCTCTCGTGTGCGTTTCTTTGGCAAGATAGCCTGCGAAGAAATATCCTGGAAAACTTGTTCTAAATCATCGTCATCTTCAGTGGATAGTCTTGCCGCCCGCGTCTTGTTCTGCACCAGTAGTGCCATATCAAGCCCTTTCACAAGGATGGAGTGGTCACTATCGCCTCCGAGATACCGTCGCTGTGCTTCGACGGCTGATTTATCCTCGTTGTTTGCATTTCGCTTCTCGAAGTCTTCGAGAACCGCTTCCATCTGGTTGCTCAATGTTATTGCATGAGATAAGATAGAAGGCAGACATACCTGCGCATAGTCATTTCCTTCACCAATGCGACGTTCTGCCGCACGGTCGCGATACCGCAATTCTGTTGACTTCTTGACCTTCCTTGGTTTAAATGCGGGTTTTGAGGAGCCGATTGACTTGGCTTGCCTAGTAAAAAGATAAGAGCTTATTTGAATTATATGAGAGAAACGGTGTATACGACTTTGAACCTGACGCATTCGAGTGAACTGATGTACCGCTCTGGTGTGGTGTTTGAAGCAGGCGTCTGAAGGAGTCCTAAAAGATTCTTACTGAGTTGGAAACGAGAAATTTAGACCAAGCTTACCTGGTCCATTATAGCGTAACTTGCGTTGAAAGTTGGTGACTTGGTCGCGGTTGAGCGGAGTTCCTGAAAGGCCTGAACTCTGGCCGCACCGGCAGGGAGTTAAACTACTACTTAGCGGCCTAGCGTTCATCTTGTTTATGATTAAATTATCCATAGAGTCAATTATGTATCATCTTTGCCCCACGAACTGTACCTACGAGGAGTTGCAAGACCAGAGAGTAGTGTTTTAGTTGCCTAAAAATTGTCAGCGAAAGCCTGGGCCTGAGTATTTCAGCGGCTGCTATTTCGGTACTCGAACCTGAACTTCTAGCTTGAACTTTGCGACTACTCTCCTGTTCGGTACATCCCTCGTTGTCAATGGTGCTTTTCTTATATTGAAAAACTTTCTTCGTTCTGATCCTACGATCAATCCCAAGTTTCCGAGCAAGAATGGATACGGAATCGCTCAAAGCAAGCCAGACATCTTGCAATGAGGGAGAGACGTCACTCCACAAGCAGGAACCTTGCCGGGAGAATTTGCAAACGTGCCTAGACGACCCATGCAACAGGCTGCCATTTGAGGTGGTTGCAGAGATATTTGTCAATTGCCTGCCTTCCTCCATGTTTGTTGCACCAAGCCCATATCACGCTCCGATCCTGCTAAGCCACGTCAGTGCTTCCTGGCGAAGCATCTCTTTTTCAATCCCGAGACTTTGGTCGTCATTATCGATCGACTTACGGCGAAGGGTACAGAATAAGAGGGTAGAAAGCGACGAGCGCATGGTAGGCACATGGCTCTCCAGGGCAGGTACCTGTCCACTGTCTATATTCATGGCCAGTGACACCCCTGTCACTTGGGGTTTCTTGCATACATTTTTCAGCTTTTCCCCCCAGTGGCGCCATGTCAAAATCAACTCATTGGCCCCTTCTGAATTTCCTCAGAAGCTTCGAGTCCCCGTGCTGGAGTCATTCGAATTGATAGTTCGAGATTTCAGTTCCGAATATGACCAGCAACTGTCAACTGTCCTGCATTGGTCCACCGCATCTGACCTTCGGAAAATTTGCTGGATCAATTCTGGGCATGAATATCATCGCTTGGGTTTGAACTGGTCACAACTGACGCATATTACCCTCAATACCAATATGTCAGCCGAAAACTGTCTGGATATACTTGAAAAATCACAGACGTTGACACACGCCGCATTTCAAAGTGTAACAGTCCAATCCTTTCCCTGTTCCCGCGACCAGATCTGTCTGCCTCGGTTGCTATCCCTCGGTTTCCGCACAGACAAGAATATTGCTCCTTTGCTGGATGCCTTGGTTCTTCCAAACATCCTCGAATTCCTCTTCATCGGATCGGGTATCCAAGGAGAGATTTGGCAGCAGGCATCATTTCTCAATCTTATTGATCGGTCAAGTTGCGCTCTCAAGAACCTCTTTTTGTATTATGTCCCCTCCACCACGGAAGAGCTCATGAATTGCCTTAGGCGTACCCAAAGCTCTCTCAAGGCACTTACCGTTCAAGCATACGGAGATCCAATTGTGACAGACGAATTCCTTGATGCACTCACTGCCAAGGATGCGAGTTGTTTATGTCCCAAGTTACAGATCCTGGCTCTATATGATTGCATCTCATGCTCACCAGGCCGGGTGGCTGCCATGGTGAAGTCTCGTCTGGACGCAACCCCAATGCGATCCGTTGACTCGGACACACAAGGGGTAGCCCGCTTAGAAGCGGTGGAAATGTATGACCACGAAGCAGAACTTCAGGCGCTGATGGATTTGAAGAGCCAGGGCTTGATTTTGAAAGTTTATTCGAGAACAGGGCGTGTTATCGGGTTGTCCCTTGAGGAGGAATTGAGGTTGCAGAGCCTGGCAGAGGATGACTTTGAATCCATATTACAGAACAATGACACTTCTACTGGGCTGCTATGGGAATTAGGCACTTGATTCGAGGGGCAAGTCGTTGATGTCTTTGATATCGCCCGGTTGAACATACCCAAGGCAATGTTTCATATGTACATATTTCTTGAACGCTATAGTCGGAAGGAGGTCGAGATCACAACATAGTCTTAGTTCATTTCTCGATGTTCAGAGATGGGAATCAAGCAGGACACATGTAGCATAACACCAGGTGTCTAGACACATCACTGTGATGGGTAAGGTCTGATCCAGATGGGAGTTATGCTATCACCGTTGACATCTCCGACCTCGAATTTCGAACCTCATCAGGCAAAATAAGAAAGGGTATGATACAGAGAATGCGTTTATTTCACTTCATTTCATTTACGTCTTCTTTTCATATTCCACAACCCAAGAGAAACCCGAAATCTACTACACACCTTTCCTTTCTACCAAGCGTCCCGCAACGGCGAAAGCGAACAAGACAAGATCACATGTACAAACGAGTGTGGGTGCGGTGGCGAATGATGTGGAGGGGAGGGGAAGTGTGGGACGGAGGGAAACACAGTATACGATGAAACACTGACAGCGAGGACAAGGCGGGGGATATGGGTAAGTGAGTAAGCAATGCACAAGGAGGGGCGGTGAAGAAATTAACCACGATGAGCGGTACGGTGTATATGTAAACGTGACGTATGTCCATAATGTAACTAGCAACAAAGAAGGATGTGAAATGTGAAGGATGTCCGCTGGGCTGTGTTCATGCGTGAATTGCATTATCGTTCGTATTGTTGTCTTGTGATTGGTCTATCCCATGACTGGGGTTCTCATCGGCTGGAAGATGGCTGCAGGATTGATGTATAGGAGAAGCGGGGATATAGGGAAGAGGAAGCAGAAACGCGCGCGTAGAAGCTGCTCTACTATGCAGCGCTCGCGGCGCTATACAAGAACAGGTTATTTGTCGCTGCAATCTAAGCCATGGCGAGGTATGTCAGAATTTCGAAGAATTTGATAATGACTTACAGCAATCGTGTTCTCCCTTGGGTGCCAGCTAGCATGCAAGATCTTCTTGTTGAAATCCAGCGTGTCTAGTTGCATCGCGTCCCTGAGCCCGCGTTGCCCGTTCTTTACGCCGGTTTGTTTCCCACCGGGAAGCGGGCCGCCGATCTTTTTGGCCTTGAACGCAGACTTGTCTGCCTGAAGCACGACGTCATTCAGGGTATCCGAATCATATATCCGGAAGTAATTGTGGTATGAACCCGTGAGCACGTGCCTACGAAAAACCGGTACGATCAGTTCCGGGTCAAAGATCAAGATTGAGACGACAATGACGTGTGGGATCTGGACGTACTTATCATCCCCACCCCACACGCATTCAAACTTGTCGAAAATGCAGTCATTCTCGTACAGGTCGCAAAGTTTCCCACGGAGATGGTCGTGGATTGGGATCGTCTTCACAGGTCGGGACTCCATATTGACGTCCCATATTTTGAGCGACAGGTAGTCTCGTGAAAGGATATATCGTCCATCATGGCTGAATTTGACGTCTGAGATGGACGAAATGATTTCAGAAAAGAAGGATCTTGTAGTTGGGTCTTCCTCTTCTTCGAAACCTGTGCAGATACCCGATAAGAGATCCAAAATAGGAAATTGCGCTGTCCTGCGACGTACATTTTGATTGCTGATCGCACAGCGCAGAATCACGCATGTCTGCGAGCTTGATATTGCTTTTTGAGCTCGAGTACATGAACAAATTACAGTGCGATGGATGGAACTCTGTCGCTGTTATGACTTCTGTTAGCTCTTCCATGTTCACGGGTTTGATGTCGACGATGTCTAATGAACATCATCAATGATAGTCTTACAGCATTCCAGTGCACTTACTGAAACTCTGGTCACTGATGTTGAGGTTCCACAGGTTGATCCGAAGATCGTCGGCAGAAATATAGGTTTCTTGGTCTGAGTTGACAGAGATGGAGTGTATGTGGTATGCGTGAGCATTAGAGTAGACCTTTCGTGGGACTGCTGCTATGATGTTATCTTGCTGGGCCATTCGTGGCAGCCTTAGGTGGGAAGGGGCAGTGGGTGGTGGCAACGAGCGTTGGCCATCGTAATGGTTGGATTCCGATACCACTCGCAAAGATTTTTCAAAAACTTTCCAAAGTTTGATCGTTTTGTCTTGGAGCGCAGGATCAGCACCAGATGGCACGAGGAATAATAGAGGGGGGTGGCGGTACCATTTGTAGATAACAGAAAGTGCGCAGAATTTTGTCGTCTGCACCACCTGATCTTGTTAATCTTCTCCTCGATTTCCAGCGACTTGAGATAGTCGAACTCGGGTTCGTGTGATTGGAACTCTGTGTAAAATTTGTACTCGCAGCCTTTTTTCTGTATTATTGCGCCATCGCGATTAGATCAGGATGATAACGCGAAAGAATGAAAAAGAAAGGTATAAGGCACGCCACAGGAAAAAGACAATCAGAGACATAACGAAAGGAGGATAAGGAAGAATTAAAAAAAGAGATGCTGACCGATTCGTTGCGTTCAAAGAGAACTACACGACCACCTTTGTCACCAGTTGCAAGGTAGTTTCCTGTTGAATCAAACTCGACTGTGGAGATGATGTCGGCTAATCACACCAGGATATGTGAGCATGTGTTATATACAATAATTTTGGAAGATTTTGAGATCGAATCAAGGAGATACCTTCAGTAATATCTTCTACCTCGCCCTTGTCACCAAAACACTGAGCAAAACGCCAACCACCTGAGCCTGAAGGGTCCTCCATGGATGAAAGAATTTGGAGAGGTGACCCTAGGAGTAAAAGATGGAGATATTAGAAACTGATTGTGTTGAGATATAGACGATTTGAAGGGATATGAGAGAGGTAGGGGTGTGTCGCTTGTAAGAATAAGTGGATTGAAGGAGAACACGAGTTCAAGGACAACACTGTTATGCAGTCGCCGGCAGATATGGCTGAAGTAAGCTTTACTGTTTACTACCATTTGGTACGTGGTGTCCGACATTCCCCTCCAACGTACAAGAACAATTAAAAACATTCATGGCCATCGCACCTATCACTGGAATGCTCAGAAAGCGTTTCTGGGTCGACATAACTTGTTCGCTTGGCATGGGAACAGCTTTGGGCTATGCTTACTGGTTCGTTTCTTCATAATACACTTCCGTTGTCGTTTACTCATCCTTCCCCCAGGTATGGTATTCATCTCAAGTCTCGTGAGTCTGGCTTACGACGGTCTACATCCATCAATCTTTACTGACACACCGTGGTGCAGAAGAGCGCCAGGAGAATTACTATATCAAACTCGAGAGGCAGAAGGCAGCTGCAGCATCATGAAGTAGGGACACCGGATTGATAGCCCCGAGTGTTGTAACAACCACTGGAGAACATAGAGCTTTTTCAAAAACTTCATTACTTCGCGTCGTCGTATGGCAGCAAGCAATTACGCCCAAGTATTTACTTCCACAAAATGCGCGTCCAAGACTGGCAATCCACTAGTAGCACCATAAACTAAAATAAATAGTGTACACTGTGTCACCGAGGAAGCATGCCTAGTCTCTTGAGCTCTTCACAACCCTCCACTACCTCTTGTTCAATTCTCTTGACCTTTTCCCAGTCTGTCCCTATCCCAAACAGACCAATTTCCTGCTCCTTTGAACGTTCTTTCCGGTCTAGTCCTCGTTGACATTGTCCATAGAGGTCTTGGGTATATATCCGTTCAATGAAACTCTCGAACTTCGTAAGCGCAGGACCCCTCTCCGTCTCTTTGGCCTTGCCTTTCGCCGCTTTGTCATTTATCCTTTCAGCCTTCCCGATCTCCACTCCATCCCTAGCAAGCTCGGCTCCAATGACAGGATGGGCCATGAACTCTGCAGAATTCACATGGTATTTCACTCCAAGCTTACCAGTCTGTCTCTCCACGTTATATCTTGATGAACCCTGGAAGGAGAACCGTGGATCCGGCACTGGTACGCTTCCAAACAGGCTCGGCAGCGCAGACAAAAGGGAGAAACCAAATAATATAAGTAAGGGGAGGAGCTGAATGAGCATCGAGCGCGGTTCGGTATTGCCAGTGCGTTGGTGATGTTGCCCTCCCATCCGTGTCGTCGTGAAGCCTCTCGGTCCAAAAGTGGTTGTGAACACTGCGGGGGAAACGAAATGATGTCGGTTAACCCACGGGGGAACCGAAAGATTGTAGGACGTACCTGGACCACCGCCAAAGCTTGCACCAAAACCAGCAGGACCTTCACCACCGCCGAAGAACATCCTGAAAATCTCTTCTGCACTGACGTCGTCCCCGAAGGGACTGGTTGCAAATGTAGGACCACTTGACATCCCTCCGAATCGATCTTCTGGGTCACCACCACTACGGTCAAAAGCACTTCGTTTTTGTGGGTCTAGACGGAACCGAGGGTTACAAATTAAGTTTCCGGATTAGAATGGGATCAACCAACCAGATAGAATCTGGAAAGCTTTTGATACCACTGTATACATGTGTCAATATCTCAATCCTGTGCAAAACGAGGTGACTCGCATTTAAACGCCTCGTCCGCACCGGGTGCACCATTCTTATCAGGATGCAGAGCAAGGGCCAGCTAGATATAATGAATAATATTAATAAATCCATGCACAGACGGATAACGGGATACCGACCTTCCTATAAGCCTTTTTTATGTCCCCGTCCTCACAATCCGGTTTCAACGCCAAAATCTCATAATAATCCGTAGCCTTGCACACTCGCACCCGGCGCACCACCTCTCTCTGCTCCGCCGTGTACTCCCTTTTCTCCCCCCCAATACCCCCTGCTGTCCCGTTGGGCTTTGCGTTCACATTCGCACCAGCACTCTTCTGTGAGTGCCGGTGCCTCGTGCCAGCAGCCGACGGGTGTTCTTCTGCGGCGCTAGAAGTCGACGTCGGACCTGAAGTTGATCCCGATGACGACGATGGACTTGCGTTGATGCTTGCAAGCAACTGTAGTGCCTGCGGAGTCTCGAAGAGTGCAATAGATTTTTGACAGAACTTTCGTGCAGAGGGTGTGTTCCCTGCTTCGTGGTGTTTCTGGGCTATTGTGAGACACCGTAGTGCTTCGTCTTTGTTACTTTCCATCAAGGGGGGGGGAGATGGTCAGGGCGACGTGGAGACAGATGAAATATAGACAACCTTAATTTAGGGTTCCCTTTAGCGAGTATTACGTAAGTAATATTTTCTTGCCTTGAAAGGGTTGTAGGTTTGAGTCCGAGTCATGCAACAGCCCAAGCTCAAAGCGAAGGAACCTTCAGAAGAGGAGGAGCCCCAAGAACTTGCTCATTTTCGAAGGGAATGGCTCGCAGAATTACGGAACAAGGCTGACACCAGCAGCAATCCCGACGGGCCTGTCCTGAGCGCACCCGTGACTGCCAGTGAGACAAAGCCATACGGGAATCTACTGCCAGTCTCTGCATTTCCTCAGAACTACCCCCGACCTTCGTCCCAGACGATTTCTGGTCATCCTTCCGCGCTCTCTACTGTCTCAAGCTCGTCCATCGAACGTGGCCCAATACCGCTTCCACGGACTATCAGTTCAGCACTCAACATCTACCGTCAAGCTGTAGAACATGAGCAGCGTGGAGACTTTGACGATGCGCTCCTTCTATACCGTCAGGCATTTCGAATGGTGAGGCGCGTCTTTCGAAGCTAGGTGTGGTACAACACTTTCTGATCGTATCAATTGTTACGGATAGGACTCGAATGTGGATGCACTGTATCATCGTGAAGAGAAGCTTGCCTCACTGTTTGCTGTGGACCAGGCGCCTGGACATGTCGTGAAGACGGACGGTGTTCTAGATGAATTGAGTAATAAAACTCTGCATACTCTCACTTTGAAGCCGGCCGCTCCAAAGATAGCTGCTGGTGTAGTCACAGGCACTTTAGCAGAGCTTATTTCGGGCTTCTCAGAAGACCTATCGTTCGAACCTGAAGACAAACAAGGATCGGTTCCACTACGTAATCTCCCTGATGAGCTTCTCGTGATGATATTGCGCAAACTCGACCCGACGTCACTAGAACGTTTCGCCACAGTTAATCGCAAAGCGCGCATTGTCGCGTTGGAGGCGTCTATTTGGAAGTAGGCATTTTGGCAACTTTGTTATGCGTTGTAGTCCGTGACTAATTTATCTTACTATTTAGGGATCTTGTCAGTGCGACGTACAAACCTCCGCAGGTGTCAGATGTCGAGAGCATGACACCGGTGGTGGAAAGCTATCTCTCGGACTTCCGACGCGTGTACATCGAGCACCCGCGTGTGCGTGTGGATGGCGTATATATCGCTACATGTCATTACGTGTAAGTACAATGCCTCAGCGAATTCGGTATCCTGGTAACGAACACCCCACAGACGACCTGGTCTGCACGAGAATTATTGGGTTAATGTAAGCGATTACATCCAGCAGCGAGATCGTATGCTCGGCCTTCTCATTCCCATCCCTACGAGCAGATAAGCCACTTGATCACTTACCAACGATATCTGTGAGTCTGACTCTGCCTTTTCTCATAATACACTATTCGCTATATCTTCTCCGCCAGCCGATTCTACCCAAATGGTCAAGTTCTTTCACTTCTCGTGAATGAAGAACACACTCCTCAACAGATCATCCCTCTTCTCAAGCCCACTCTTCGCATGAAGGTACATGTCTTCCTAAGAAAATAGCTCTTCTCTGAAGATAATACATATTACAGGGTTTCTTCATCGGAACCTGGTGTCTCTCTGGGTCCACAATCCATTTGTCAAATCTCATTGACGCAAGTGGCCGATTCCCCCTCCCGAACACCTGGGACAATTCCGGGGACTCTCCGTCGTCCAAACCTGAACTTCCCCCTTCCTATTACCAAGCATCGACCAATGCACCTGGCATTGATCCAGAACGTAACCAATACGCGTTCCTTATGTCTCTCGATCTTCGTTCGCGTCCGCTGGGCCGATGGAACAGGTTGACCATGGGGACCTACCATTCTGTGAACCTCCAGACGGGGGACACGAGCCCCGTTGTCCTGAAGCATGAGCGGCCGTTCTGGTTCTCCAAGGTGCGGTCATACGCCACATACTGAGGATTGCATAGGATTGCTGGACGTCTTATTATATTATACATATTCAAAGCAATGGATTATAGATCGTGACTTGTGGTGAGCATAGCATTAGCGTAGGGGGTGTACTGTATTCAATATGGTTAGCTCAGGATAAGCTAGTATGCCACATATGCGACACAGAGCAAGGGGAATCCAGCATATAGACCAAACCAGAAAACAACGTTTCCGAGCATTTTGTTACGCTTCACGACTGGCATGCGACTGATAACGATCATGGGGATTTGAACGATCTAGACGAGGGTTGTTAGCTTTAGGTACAGATGCGGCAGGAGATGGTGGTTGATACCTGAAGTATGAAGAGATACATCCTACGGGGATCCAACAATGATAAGATTCTCTTATGGAAAATATAAGACGAAATATCACACCGGAACTTCTGTGTCACGATTATCATGACAAGTTCATGCACACTCGCGCTCAGCAGGAAGGTGAGGAACATCGCCGTTGTTCTTGAAAGACCGTAACCCATAATTGTAGGCGCGTAGACGTGGCGTAAAAGGAATGCGTGGACAGGTTTATTCCATTTCCGGGAAAATTCGTCCCAGGACGTTGAATTCCACCTAGGGCGTGCTCAATAACAAAATTAGAAAGTATGCTGAATCTTCGTACTAGAGGACTACTAGTTAGTAACGCAATGAATTGAAAGGACGGAAGGATACGAACCCAATCATCATAGAATTGACGATCCGCAAAGCTGGAGACATGACGGTCAACAGAGGGCGACAGATCTTACGCACAGTCAACTTACTAGGAAAGCTCCGCAAATGCATTACAAATGCATTCTACGACCAGGGTCGTGAATCCCACGTCAAGGACGACTTTACAGAAGCTTACCGAAGATGATGAAGAAAAGGAGCAGGTAGGCTATCATGAATGGAAGCGCCAGATCAAGCAGAGAACGCAGAACAGATTGCTCGGAGGTCGGCGTGTATGGTAAGATAAAGGTTTCGGTTACTGTGTAAAGTAGCGCAAAAGTGCCAAACGTAGCCACCTGTAAAAATGACGGGTGGTTAGGGTAAACAACATGGACGTTAGTCAACGGACCGTCTTCTCAAAGACGTAGATCGGCCGAATGCTATTGCTTGGGTGAGAAAAGTGGCCGTATCAATAAAATGAAGAATCCATACCGATCTGTCCGAGGGTATTCCAGCTCGTAAACGAGTGTTGGAATCAGTTGATAAACCGCAAAATTCCTGAGCGTTATATTATTGGGCCATTGGACGTAGCATGGGCCGGGACTCGTGAGCTCGCTCTGCAGCTCTGAATAATCCTTCGCGATCTCTGCGATGCGCGGGTCGGGATAATCAACTAACGGATGTGGTGCAAAAGGAGCATGATCCTCATTACTAGCTTCGGATTGATTTTTCCAATTCTTCAGCTGCGAATCAGATATCGGAGCATCTACGACGGAAAGGTTTCCGTTGGTTGCGGAAGACACAGCGGCGAGACGCTTGCGAAGCGCGGTTGCTGTTGCAACATCCGTGTAAGAAGTAGTTGAACCCTCTACGACATCCGGTGTTTGGCTAGGCGTAGAGCCAGATGGAGAGGACGAATTCATTCCTGCCAGTGCATCCGCTTCCGCTCGGCAAGTTCTTGCGAGACGAATTGCTTCGTCCCAGCCACCAGACAAAGACGCGGCTTCCTGGAGGGCTTCCAATAAAGATTGGGACTGCTGTGCTGCATACTGCAGCTGGCCATTGACCGTTATGTAGGAGTGCATCTTCATGATCATAACCTGTTGGAAGGAATAAGAGTGGGAGTGGTTGACGTTTTAGCGCGTGGAGCGTACGAGAGAGTGTAAAGTAAGGAACCCTGATTGAACCCATGGCCATTTCCTACGGAAGCATAGTTTGTATTACGCTGAAACATTGAAATGGCTAGACTTGCCGATTGAAGGTCCAGATGATCACGGTGAACAAGATTGATGTCTGCAATAAATGCTGCAAAACCACACCAGTCCAATAATACGTTATCCACCCTTTCTTCAAAGCAGTTGCAAAAGGAACACATAATCCAGTGGATAAAACAAGAACTGCATCACTAATGGCTAGCGTAATGGCATCTTGCGAAAACATCGACGCAAAACGGAAATTGAGCGGCCGCCCGCTTGTTTCTATGCCACGGACATATACGCGCACAGTGAAAATGAAAATGGAGATCCAAAAGAGGGAAAAGAAACCCTGAAAGAAGCAAAGGTCAGACAAATCGACAGAGAAATAATCGGGTGTCATACACGAAACTCATTTGTCCCAGAGGACTCGTTGTTGATATCGAAATGCGACTTCCTGGGCGCAAACGTGATCAAGGCTCGTAACTTCTTTGAGGATTTTGAGCGGTATGGTTTTGACACGTAAAGAGTGCCTTCTGAAGTTTTAAACCCTCCGCTAAGGGTTCGATTCGCGATTGGATTGGGAAGTGGCCCAGAAGGCATCGGGGTTTGCCAGAAGGTGGTATAATTATCCAGAGATTGAAGGTGAAAGGGGCATCGATGCTAGCTAGCGCTACTGATGTTACTTAGGTTTGTCATGCATGCTGAAAAGCTTTATAAGTTTCCGACATCGGAACGACTAATCATCACTAATCGTACGTTTGTAAGTGGACTAATATATATATGTGCTCGGTTCAAAACGTCGCCTCGAAGAGAAATGCGAGAGGGTTACGATCTGCACGAGCAACAGTCCTTTTGGCCGTCTAGTTTAACGTCCAAGCGTATGTACGCAGACACAAGGCGTAGATAAGAACGGCTAGTAGGATGATATGAAGCTGACTTTGGCTGTTATATAGACTTGTGGATGCTTATTTTTGTCTGTCTGTGTTTGTTTCTCATTCTGTTTGTTCTTTTTCAATAACTCGTTGTCCGGGTAGTCAAGATGTCCCGAAAGATATCTGAAAAGGCCGTGAACTTGCCTGAAAATCCTCACTTTTTGGAATTTGAACGTAGCGACGGTGATCCACGTGTGTGGCCAACAAACACTGTTCGTGGCATCGATGGTGACGGCCATGTCAATTTCATGCAGTATGTCGACATTGACGCTCCCTCGGCCATAAGATGGAGGGTGGCCGCTGGCCAGGGAGCAGCGATTGCCCTAGAACTCCCGGGTATGTCTTGAGTTGCATCTGCACCTTGGAAGTGCTTAAATCTGTTGCCTACTTTCAGTCGGGCCAAATTACGTTCTCAAGTCCTGGCCAGACGGCTATCGTCTTTACGACCATCACAAAGGGCCACAAGATAACCCGAGACACGACTTATATCTTTTCGGTATGGGTCTTTAAAGTTTCTGTTGTTTGTTACAGGCCATTCACTCCCTACTATCACACTTGCACAGGACCCCCTAAAACACGCTTTCGATCTATCAACGAATTTATCCCTCACGCCATATGGCTCATGCAAGACCCTTCCAACAATTTATTTTGTCAGTGCAAGTATTGCACTAAAAAGCCTCAAAAAGATATTACAGCATCAATGTCTAACATCCTACGCTTCACGCCCCGTGGTTCCCAATCTGCTACCCCATCCCGTCTAAGATCACCTCGTGAAAAAATCAAAGGAATACACCACAGGGCGATAAGAACACAATCTCATGTCCGTGAACCAAAAGTCTACGCTGCAGTGCAGAAGGCGCCGATACCCTTGTTAAGGTCCGCAAATGTCTCCAAACGAGAAACGATGATTCCCGAGCGCAGCAAGGATCTTAGGGCCGTGCATGCAATGACAGAGATGAAGATGAGGCGATGGTTTAGAGCGGGAGAGTTGGTATGGTGCGCGTTAACACCTCCCATTTTTGGACCGGGAGACGGTGTGGTTATACGGTTTTGGCCAGGGTTGGTGGATGAATGTAGACTAAAATCGAAACCCATACCTCGCGCATCAGCCTCTCCAGCTCCAAGCCGACCTGACAGACCGGCCATACGCCAAAACGGGAACCAGGGCGATGTGGTACTCGAGGACGACGATTCCTCATTACCGTGGACTATTCAACAATCTACCGTATATAAAGTACAGCTGCTCGCCGTCGGATACTCGTATGTTATACAAGATGATCAGGTCCTTCCCTATCAAGCCCACGTCCCTCCAAACGAGCTCATCACTGGACTGCAAGCCTTCCCACCGCAAAGCTTGGATTTTAATCGAGACAACCTTTCGAGTTTTAGCCCATTCCCAAGAGATGGGACGCAACCCGACTTCTCAACGGCAGTTGCTCCATATGCGATGGCTGTCCAAATTGGCTCTGCGCTTTCTGGTTACTGGAATCTGACAGACGAGTGGGTGTTCGAGTATGCCGTACCAAGACCCCCACTACCTCGCTCAGGTCCATCATCGTCATCTACATCTATATCAGCCGCTCTCGAAGCTGCCAGTGTACACAACGCCCAACTCAACGCACAAGCCAATGGCAACAACACAAGTACGTCATCACAATACTACCCAGCGTCAGCACCGACCCCGAATATGTCCATGTCGGATCTCCAGAAGTTGTCTGGCCGTATGGTTGGCAAACCCCCACCTCCTACGCGTCTTGCCGAACCTCCCAAACCCTATTCTCAAATTCGCTTCCAGGGACTGTGGTGGGGTGCAGAACGAATTTGGGTTGACGAGTTCATACGACTGAAAGTGCCCCGCCGGTGCCTCGCACCAAAGGGCGCCGAATGTATCTTCCCGCCGTCTGGTCCTGGTAAGTCAGCCCGTGAAATGTGGCTTGAATCAGGCAGGGATGTTTCTGAGATTGGTGCTGGTGCACGGGGCGTGTTCATGCGGTTAGATGCTTTGTTCGTCGTGGATGCAGTTCAACCAGACGGTTGTACGAAGAAAGAATGTCGTGCGAGTGGGATGTTATACGAATTGGCAGACCATGACTGGGACGATTCTGAAGCACAGTCAGAGGAGCATGAGACTTCGGCGCCTGTGATCAACGCTGCACCATCAGCTTCATCAGCTAGAACGTCTTTGCAACCTACCTCGTCTTCAAACAACCCGCCGAATCAGCAATCCAATCCGTCAACGTCAACGTCCTCAGCACAAGTCTCAAAGGCCAAAACTCCAAGCCCAAATATCCAGCTCTCACATCCAGCCGAACAAAAATATCCTCTGCCACCAGCGCCTGACGGCTACCGATTTCGACCAATCTTACCCAACGGGCACGAAGCCGTCATTTCTCTCAGTCTCATTAGCGGGCGGTACTATCCCAAGGTACTCGCTCACCCTTTGCTAGAACCAACGTTGCGAGATGCTATCGCCAACCCCCTGGAACAAGGTGGCCTACTAGAATCCAACAACTTGTGGGCATTAGAGGGACTTTCTGCTGGCTATTATAATTCCGTGGATCCGACAGTGTACAAAACTTCGCGGGCTAAGATGGTGGAAGATGCGGACAGGACTGCAGCAAGAGAACTGGAGGAGCATAAGGCTGACAGGTTGAAGGAGCTGGAGATGGATAACATGGTGCTGGATGACGATGGTACGGAAGTGGACCAGCTGATGTACCCAGACTCGATGGAGATTGACGTAGCACGATCCTAATCCGCCAAAACTAACTAATCGCAATTACATTCAAGTTTGACGGAACTTTTCTTTGTATAGTATAATCGTAACTTTGAAATGAAGCGGCAACGATCACTTGTGAAGTTTGTCGTGACACCCAGCGCCAAACAGAAGCAAGGCACTCCGAGTCGCGGCGACACGGCAACTTGATCCTCCAATTTCCTTGGACTGGAGCCATCCACCAGTTCCGCGTACAAAGAGCGTATCTGGCTGGGGAACCGTCGTTGTCTTGTCCAAGGCTTTAGCGCCTGTACCCAGAAGTTCTTGTGACGATTTGGGCCAGTGACATTCAACTCGACTCGGCGGTTCCTCCAATAAAGTCTACAATTCTCTATCAGCTTTGGTTTTACACTCTTTCTTCAACTATGGTTTCTTCTCTTAGTGCCTCTTCGTCTAGCGGCAGTTCTTATCCCAACTCCCCCTCTCAAACCAACCTCCCTTGCGCACCACCTTCACCATCAAGTTCAAACGGACAATCAACCGCTTCCTCATCCAAGGTGTCTTTAGATCAGGTCGATGATGGTGGGCTGAACCTTGATTAGACTATGTCGCGTTCAATCACGCTAACTCGGTTTAGAGAATGTCACGATCACTGCCTCATGCCCGTTATCTAAACTCCATGGGAAGCATAGTAAGAGTCAAGAGTACGTCGTGTTCTGTCACCTGGTTAAGCATCACAATGACCACTCCCTTTCAGAGATCTCCGTCTACTCGCAGTCTCGACACACATGACTGAACTCTCATACGCAATATCTGACATTCAGACGCGTATCTTCGGTATGCCAAATACCCTTTGCTCTATTCGTAGTCTGTAATTAATCATGATTCCGCAGAGATACAGGAACTCCGTCATAAATCCCAATCTTTAAATGACACCACAAGCACTACTAGTATCATTGACCAATCGTTAATGAGCCTAAATGAACGGCTCGAATCTGCGGAGAAGGGCATCAAGTCTATCACTGAAGCGCTTGAGCCACTTCTTCAAACCTCATCGACGCCAACCGTTGCACACAATGGCGATCCAGATGAGAATACCCTGATACTACGCAAACACTCTACGCTGGTTGCGGAATGGGAAGCGGTGCAGCACGAGAGTGATGTGCTAAGGGAGGAATTAAAGGAAGACAAATGGTTGACGGTATTCAGGACAGTGACAGACCAGGCAGATGGGATGATGTCCAGTTTGGAGAAAGCCGTCAACCGTTGCCAGGTGAGTACATCAAGTGCTCAGCGCTCATCAGCTACCTGGTTGTATTAATTAATTAAATGACCCAGGAATTCATTTGGCAAGTGCATCGACGAGGTGTTGATGAGCCATTCCATTCGCATGTTTCTCTATCATCTTCTCAACGTAATGACCGTCCAACATCTGTAACTTATGATGTGTTTGTCTCGCTTCTCGAATCTTTCGAGGCGAAGAAAAAGTACGTTCGTATAGACTTTTTTCATATTAGATTACGTGTTGATAACCAAAACAGGCACTATATGCCGGCAACATCGAAAGTTCTATCTATTATGGACAAAGGCGTCCGCGATCGCGTAACCAAGAATGGCGAAACACTTCGACGGCATGCAGAATCTGCTCAGCGCTGGCGAAATCTGCGAGAACGAATATCAAGGACCGATGTGGAGATGGAAAACGTGCGCAAGATCCTCGTAATTACAGATGCCACGCCAAGCGAGAATGGATCCAGTACGTCGGGAGCCACGTCCAGCAAGAATGGATATCTAGTCACGCCACCTAGCGGCTCGAAATCGTCGAGGGCACCAAGTTCGTCCAGTAGCGTGTCGGGATCTCCCTCTCCATTTTCTCCGTTCCGCAAGATTGCTCGTAAGATTACAGGGCAACGCGTCCCACCTGTTACGCCCCTCACTGGGGACAAACAGAAGGTGAACCGTGCGCCCTCTTCCGACCCTGTGCCATCCTCGCGTACAATACGCCGGCAGAGATCATTATTACCTTCTGCCCAAGATAACCAACCATCCGCGCCAATGACTCCCGACCGACTTGGACATAAACACAGTCAAAGTTTGACACCAGATTCATCGCCTCGAGGTCAAAGGATGGATATGAACTCAACAATCAAAGCACGCCTCGGGTCGAATAAGCAGCGGTGGAACAGTTCCACGAAAGTCGAGCGAGAAGACCGTTCGAATACTATCAAGGGGACGCCTCCCAGAAGACCTCCCTCTTCTTCTGGAATGTATAACAGCCAATTCAGCGATATTCCGCCTGTTCCATCCCTTGGAACCCCTTACAAACGGAGTCTTTCAAGGGCATCAATGGCTTCGTCCCGCCCCTGGTCTCCCGTAAGCTCATCTATTTCTACCACCCAGTCTTCGCAGTACAATCCATTCCCAACTTTTCGTCCTCCCTCCCGTTCACAAACACCGTCTCGTGCGATCACGCCTGGGCTTAACTCGACCCCTCGTCCACGACCTAAGACCCCTAGCCATATTCCAATGCCGTCGAGACAACTATTCACCAGTCCACAATCAGACTATGGAGACGACAACGACAATCGCCCCTTTTCTCCTGCACTAAGCATCGCATCTACTGGTTATGGCCACCCGCCAAGGCCTCCAAGTCGATCCATGATCCCTATTCCCAGCCTCCACTTATCCTCACCTTCCCGCCCATCATCCTCCATGTCGGATTACACCCATGCAACCTCTCTCCGAAGTTTTGCTACTCGCGCACAGACGCCCGAACACACTCTACGGAGTCGGACGCAGCAAATGCCCATTTTCCATGGTACCCTTGGACGCTCAGCAGCTCGTCCAAGTCTAAACAAAGCTCCGCCATCCAGTTTTAAGGATAGTTCTTCCAGCCGGGCGTCTTCCAGGCCTGGATCTCGTGCGGGAGCATACACTCCAACCATGGACAATTTCCCACTACATGAATATGTACCGGGTAATCTGAAAGACCCGCTGGATTTAGAGGTAGCAGGCGTCGTCAACCACATTGCACACGGATTGGTTGTTGAACGAATTGACCCTCCCCTACGGAAGATCCCAAAGGATGGCGAGGAAATCAGAGCCCAATATGCGTTTTCGAATGCCCTGAGTCGCAAGATTGTCACTTGCCGATTGACTACTCTTGCGAGGTCTGGCAAGACTTCTGGGGACACGACGACGAAGAAAGTTATGTGTCGTGTCGGTGGAGGTGCTTGATTCTTTTCTTTCTTGACGATGTTACTGACTTGGATGATGTTGCAGGCTGGCAGGATTTGAGTCACTATATACCGAATCGTCAGGCAGGACTGTAATAGCGTTTGAAATGGATTTTAGGAGGAAACTGGTGAGGTAGTCCCTCGGTCAAGGTCTGCCTCGAGTCATTCATTATTCTGTATTCATATAACTATGATGTCCATTCATTGTCGCGCTTTCCATTGCAGTAATTCGTTAATTGTGCCCCTGTATTGTTCGACTTATCAGCGATCAACTTGGCACCGGTTTGCTCGGTAGAAGTCCACAAAACCGAGCCGGAATGACAGGTCTGACACCCGGCATCTGCATGCCCCCGTGAACCACGATCGATCGTGCATCATGCCTGTAATGCATTACATCGGCATGTGCCTATCGTACGTATAAGGGGCGTTCGAGGAAGCATAAAAGGGGGAAATTCCTTAGACGTTAACGCCCACTTCACAATTATGTCGCATTCGTCCCCATTGAATCATGATAAACAGGCGAAAGTGAAGTCCCTCCCTGTAAAGCTTGGGAGAAAGATCAAGAGCTTTTTTCATCACGTGCCCACACTCAAACATCACAAGGTGCACAAAGCGCCCGAAACTCTTCCTTTCCTTGTCACCGCCGCTAGTACTTGGGCCACGCCCGTCTTTCCCTCCCTCCACGTCGCAAGTGACGTAGCCCCCATCTCCCACAAGTCTGAGTATATAAAGGACAGCTTCACCCACAGCGACCTTACAGATAGCGACAGTTCACGAGAAACTGCTATCTCTTCAGACCAATCTTCGCAGTCCTCGGCTTCGTCGATCGCAGAGATTCCTGACAGCGTCCTACATACCAAAGACGTTTCATTTGCTACTGCGATGACTAGTCTTCCGGAGGAGCCTAGCCAGACACCTGAATCGAGTTTGATCTCTGAGTTGCAGCCTGCAGATCCATCCCAAGTTGAAGAACATTTGCCCATATCCTCAGATTCAATGCACAACAGTCCTTCCGCCGTCTACATCGAGCCAGAAGTACCTAACCCTTTCCTGATAGATGACGAGGACGACCCCATTTCCGAGAACGAGGAAGATGGTGCAGTTGCGGAGTCACAGCAGACCATTACCCCTGCCCATGAGATTTCCCTGTCATCTGAGCCCTCATCGGCTCACCCTGTTATGTCATCTGCCAACCTCAATAAAGATGTTCCTCCTCCGCCCCGCTCAAATAGCGACTCCGATGAAGCAGTGACGCCAGATCTGTATTTCCCAGGTCTTGTCCTTCCTACTATGTTCTTGCCTATACCGAATGTGCGCCACCCCTTCTCTAATTATTTGACTTGGTGGTTATCTAGATCTTTAATGTATAATACGTGTACTAGACGGATCCGCTAGCTGCGCTCCTCACCAAATATATTCCGCCTGAGAAGCGGCCTGTACGAGACATTACTGGCGACTGGCAACGTAGTGATCTTCATACCCTGGTAGTGAGTCCTTAAGACAGCTTCGCCATGTGAGTTAGTATTGAGAGCCTTCCGCCAGATGTCGAATAGCTGGCGGGCTCTTGCACGAATGGCTCGAGATCGTATCGTGGCGTCAGATCCCGAAGATCTAGTAGCAATTCTAGGCGTAAGCTACCTGTTTGATGAGAAGCTGTCACAATTATTTACCATTGCACAGCTCTGGTATCTTCGCCTGGCTAGTCTTGCTCGCCTGCGACTCTACAATCAAACCTCGGTTGAATGTACAAATCTCTTTGTGGTCTTAAATGGGATAGAACCACCAGAGGCCCACGAATATGTCTTCAATCGCATTCTTCCTTTTGAACTTGAAGTCATGCAAACACGCCTAAAATACTGGTCAGGCGACCACATGGGTTACTTAGACGCCTTGAATGCTCTACTCAATAAATGTAGAACCAAAGCGCGGTCGGCTGCTCCGGGAGATGTTACAACTATCTCTATGTGGAAAGAGAGGGGTGCTCGTATTTGCCTAATAATTGCTTCACAAATGGTGGAGATGAAGGTTGATTTTACTCCATGTTTCTGTGATCAAGTGGCTGAAGTTGCCATGTTGCTATACAGGAGTATTCCGGAGCGACAAAGTTACTTGAACCACTCTGTAGACAGGGAGATACACTCTCTACAGCGGCCCTTCGGTCATCTGTCGCTCGGATATATCTTCAAAGCGGGAACGTCCCGATGGCCACTAAGCATTTTGCAATAGTAGATGAAGACCCTGCGGCTGAGCAGGCAATGAAAGATATGAATGTGGCGCTCCTTGCATCTGCTGAGGGAGATTGGACGAAAGCGGACACTATGCTACGAAAGATTCTTGAGGAGGATGCCAAAAATTTTGTGGTATGTGTAAAGAAAAACCTTGGCTGAATCATACTCTGATCTTGGCCTCTGAAGGCTATCAACAACCTATCCGTCGCATTGTTGGGCCAGGGAAAGCTCAAAGAGGTCAGTACTGTCTTTGGCTTGGGATTTGTGGGCTTTGTCTCAGTCTTATGCGTCATCCAGAGTATCGGTGTTCTGGAAGCTGTACTGAAAGCATCACCAGCAAGTGTTGTTGTCGCAGAACCTTTCTTATTTAATATAGGTGAATTTTGGCACCCAGGTATACATTGTGGTCTTTGAATCTCATTCTCTTCGTTACAGCAACTTTATATGAATTGCGGTCCGTTACCGCTATCGAAAATAAACGGAACCTGCTCATAGCGGTCGCGAAGTGGAGTGGGGATGGATTGAAAACAGCTTGTCTCAAAATGCCAACCAACTGAAGGTATATCTCTGGTAAATGCAGTGCGAAAGCGATGATAGATGGTCATGTTAATATTATCCACAAGCAGTATCCACTCAGGGTCTCTAAAAGGTGCCATGCAAATCGTAATTTTAATGCTACTCGAGTTGGGTATAAAACGCAGAAATTATCCAATAAGTATTGATGACGCAGACCTATATATATTTACTTTCTAGGCACCCCTCAGTAGATTCCGGGGATGAATTTGTACTTCACAATAGAGCAATAACGCT
>QLOK01043649.1:0-10661 GCA_003313805.1 Tricholoma flavovirens | reverse complement strand
AACTTTAGTTGGTTATTTTTGCAATACTATGTACAGAATATATATACTACATTGGGTCATTGCCCACTGTAAACTAAACAACTAAGCGAGAGGCAATATCTATTTACAGCGGTGCATCCAGCCCTGATTGTCCTTGTTCAGTTGTGCTAATTATAGCATTGGAGTTGCCGTATTTGGCTCTGCCGATCAACCCTCAACACTCCCCCTTGACTCCTACGCCATTCCTAGCCATTTAATAAAATCATTGTGTCTCAGCTTTGGTAGTGGCTTTGTGAATATGTCAGCCAGGTTGTCATCCATTGCGCAGTACTGAAGTTGCATCTTGTTAGAGACCAGTTTCTTGCATACAAAATGATGCTGGATGTCAATGTGTTTAGTGCAGCCATCATTGATCACATTGTTAGAATAATTTATGGCTCCTTGATTATCAACATTGAGTGTGGTGGGTCCTGGGTATGGAATACCAAGTTCGGCTGTAAGGGTCCATAGCCAGATGATCTGTTGCATGGCTAGGCTCTTGGCCATGTATTTGGCTTCCATCGATGATAGAGCCACCATGGGTTGCTTCTTCGATTGCCAGGAGATTGGACCATTCACCATTCAGAAAACATAGCCAGAAATAGATTTCTGATCATTCATGTTGGTGCCCCAATTGGCATCTGAATAAGCCAGGGGTTCGACTTCTCCCCTTTTAGTGTAGATGATCCCTAAGTTGCAAGTGCTGTTGAGATACCGGAAAACACATTTGACAGCTGACCAGTGAGCAGGGCTGGGGTTACTCATGAATTGACTGAGTGTCTGCACTGCAAATGAGATGTTGGGTCATGTGTCAATTGCCATGTACATAAGCTAAGCGATCCGATAGCGCTTTGGTACTCAGGGATATCGTGGTGTTTGTCGTCTGGTGTCTTTACCAATTTGATGTTTGGGTCCAGCGGTGTGCCAACAGGGTGTGAATCTGCCATCCCAAATTTTTCCAATACTCTTTTGATGTAGTCTGTTTGATTTTTAGGGTCCCTGCCTCCATGTCCCTATCCAATTCCAATCCTATTATCTGCTTCACCTCCCCTAGATCTGTGATTGTGAAGTACTTCCCCAGCTTGGCTTTCATATCTGTGATGGCATCAATATCTGATCCAAGAATAGTCATATTGTCAATGTGAACCAACATGATCAGCAAATCTTGATTGGCGTGCCTGATATGGATGCATTGATCTGAAAATAGCCATGTGAAGTCCATCTTGAGGAAGGTTTGATTGAGCTTCTCATTCCAGGAACGTCCCACCTGTTTCACCCCATAGAGAGGCCATAAGAGCTGCCATACTCTCCCAGTTCCATCATCATATTCCAGTGGCTGCATCATAAAGATTACCTCATCCAATGTCCCATTGAGATACATGCCTATGACATTGACCATGTGGATCATGAGTCCTAATTTCATCATGAGTGCTATTAATAGGTGGAAGGTTTCTAGCCACATAACTGGTGCAAAGGTTTCCATGAAATCTATTCTTGGAATCTGGGAACATCCTTTCACAACGAGTCTTGCTTTGTGCTTTGTGATCGTCCCAATATGGTCATGTTTGATGTGGTACACCCATTTACTCGCAATTGCCTGCTGGCCTGATGGTAAGTCAACCAATTTGAATGTACCTCATTTGGTTAACTGGGATATCTCGGCATCCATCGCTTCCTTCCACTTCTTCCAATCTGGTCTGCCCTTGGCTTCCTTTACCAAGAGCGGATCATCCTCCAGTGATGGCCCGATCATTGCATAATCCACCATGATGAAGCTGGATTCCTCCACTGCTGGTACTTGATGTTGCCATTCCTTTGGCCCATGGGAATTTGGATTATTTAGCAACTTATAATTAGTCAGTGGTTGCATGGTGATACAGGTCGATCATTCCCAAGGTATTGGTATTTTTGATGGGGTTTTGATGCATGATCCATTTCCTTTTTAGGTGTGTTCTGTGCTTGGATCCCATCTCCACCTGATGTCTGCTTGTTGTTTTCTTCACTCTCCCTCTCAACTTCAAATACCATGTTCCATGAGGTGAGAATTTGGTGGGTGTTAGAGTTGTAGCACCTGTAGCCTTTGTACCATCAGCTACACCCACAAAAATAAATTTCCTTGATTTCGGGTTGAGCATGGAATTTTTCCCATTCTGCTGCAAGACCCAGCAAGTTTTGCCAAATTCCTCCAGATTTGACACATTTGGCTTCTTTCCCCAAAAAACTTCATCAGGCACCTTGTGATCTTTGATCGCACTCTGTTTTTGAGATAAGTGGTGTAAGCAACTGCTTCCTTCCAAAGGGAGTAAGGTAGATCATGCTAATGGATCATCACCCATGCATGCTCCACTATCATTCAGTTTAATCATTTGGCAATTCCATTCTGCAATGGTGAGTGGGGTGTTGTAACATCCAATTGAATACTGTTATCCAATAAATATTTCTTAAACTCCTTGCTAAGAAATTCCCCTCCTCCATCCATGCAAAGTTTTTTGAGTTTGTGATCAGTTTGTGTCTCAACAAAACTCTTGTACTGTTTGAATTTTGCAAGCACCTCCGATTTCTGTTTCATAAAATATGTCATTGTGCAGCGCAACTTGCCATCTGTGAATGTGAAAAAGTAGCAATCTCCCCCTGGAGCCTGAGTGTGTGCTGGTCCCCATAGATCACTGACTGTGAGATCTCAATCTCTTTGATCTCGGTTTGGCTATTTTTGGGAAAAGGTTGGACATGCTGCTTGGCAACAATGCATACCTTGCACTGTGCAGCAGACTCCACTGTCTTATCCACCTCTATTCCCAATACCATCCCTTTATCCTTCAGCATTTTTACTGATCCCATATTCAAGTGCCCAAAAATCCTATACCATTCATCCCATGTTCTCCCATGCTTGGCAGGGCATGCTTGGTCTTGTTTGGCTATACCTTTGATGTCCATGTCAAACAGCTGATTTGATACCTGACCTTCCATGATGATCATTCCATTAGGTGCTCAGAATCTGACTCCAGGTGACAAAAATAGAACAGCTGCTCCAGCTTCAATTGCATGTGAGATCAAGATGAGATTAAATGGGGTGTCAGGCATGTGTACCACATTTTTCAGAGTGATTTTTGAGGTTTTCCCTTACACGGTAGTCTGTAACTGTATGGTCCCTTGTTCTAATCCAGGGGTTTTTCCAAAACTGGAAATTTGATGTCCTGGTGTCAGAGTGTAGTCAATAAAAATGTTGCGATCCCATGCTATGTGTGAAGTGCATGCCAAGTCAGCCAGCCAAGAATCTGGTAAAACAGCCAGTGCTGTGTCCTCTCCACAAAATGCAAATTCATCCTCATCTGCTGCTGCATTAGCTTCCGTGCTTCCCTCCTGATATTCCCTTTCCTGATTTGTTCTTTTTGCACTGCCAACTGATGTGCCCCTTTTCTCCACATCTGTAGCAGGTGATGTTAGGGTTTACCTTCCTTTTCCCATGCTTTCCTGCCAAGGCTGTGTCATCAGAGTTTTTGAGGCTGAGCTGTCGATCATGTTCCAGGATGTGTGTGATAAGCTTTGATGCATCCTTCATGTCTGTAGTGTCAATAGATGCAATATAATTATTCCAGTTTTCCAGGAGTGAGGTTAGCAAAATTATGCAGAATTCCTCCCCTTCAATCTTCTATCCTAAACTGTGAAGCTCCTCCTGATAGCTGTGCAATATCCTAATATGCTCTTCAATCAGCATGTTGTCCTCACATTGTGATCAGAGTAATTTCTGCCATGCCTTAACAATTCCCAGCGCTCCCTGAGCTTCAAGTAAAGATTTCAGTGCATCCCATGCTTCCTTAGCCATTGTCAAACTCACAATGTATACCAACATCTTGTCAGCTACCCTCAATCAGATCATAGATAGTGCCATTCTCTCCTTCTTTTTCCATGCTGCTTTCCCTGATGTGTCTGATGGCTGAGTGATCAATCCTTCCATATACTCCCACAGATCTTGTCCCATCAAGATGTCCATCATTTTGATCTTCCATATGGTGTAATTCTTGGCACCTGTCAAGGGTTCAATCCAGTAGATGTTTGTGTGTGTTAATGATTCGGTCATGGTTACTGATTGATCCAGGGTGTCAAAAGTTCAAGTTTAGTGTGTACAAGAAATTTCAGTTAAGGCCAGGGCCCATAATCTGTTGAGAAGTAGAGGACTTGAAAGAATGAGTGAACTTTAGTTGGTTATTTTTTCAATACTATGTACAGAATATATATACTACTTTGGGTCATTGCCCACTGTAAACTAAACAACTAAGCGAGAGGCAGTATCTATTTACGGTGGTGCATCCAGCCCCAATCATCCTTGTTCAGTTGTGCTAATTATAGCATTGGAGTTGCTGTATTCAGCTCTGCCAATCAACGCTCAACAATGTAAAATGAAAGTTTCCAGAATAGACAATACCTTTCAATGGAAGCATAGTATCTTTGTTATTAGCACCCTTTACCTGGACAGTTTTGCATACTGCTACTTTAGTTACATTCAAGCTGAACATAGAGTAACTGCAAACTTACAGATAATATGTTGTTTTGTATGACATTGGCAACAATTATTTGTAGGTTCTTCTTGCCAACTCTGAAACCAACCATTAACACATTTTAAATTACTGCTCATTACATGCATGAAACTTTCTGGTGAATCAATGTTTTCTAGCTTGTTACAAGTTGTGCACTGAAGTCTAGCATAGCGTGGAGATTCATTTCTAATCATCAATTGTCTAGCCAGTTCTGCAACATTGGTACCAATTTGACCATATGGAAACAATATGCTATTACTAGGGTTGTTCATGGTAAAAATTTTTGGGCCATTTTTGGCTCATTTTCATGTGTTTGGCAGAAGAATGATCAGAATGATCCAAGAAATGAAACGAAAAATGACATGAAAAATGGCTACTGTGAACACCCTGGAAAGCAAGAATAACAAAAATGATGCAAAAATGCATTTTACATGGTCCTCAGCAGTGCTGGCAAGTGCTCGGCATATTCAAGCTCCCCCTCAAACAACTTAGTAAAATTATTTTCAGGGGCTGGTCACTAAATTGGTAGTATCTCCTTGTAGTCTTCAAACTTATAGTGTGTAGGAAATATATATATTCCTTTATACTATACTATATACCCCTTTGTACTATGACAAAAATAACTACAAAAAGAAAAGAAGATGAAATAAATGGCCACATATGGCACAGTGGGTGGCACCCTGTTGTGGCCCTCCTTACCATGTCTTGGTGGCTCCTCCCATAGCATCATGCTGCAGCACCCCATATCCACCCTGCGAGCAGTTGCTCACAGCAGTGGTGGGGGGTGCTGTCATTGTTGTCGACCCTCATTGGTCCCCCTCTCCCTGTCATCACCCATATGCACAAGCCTTCCTCCCCATGAGCAGTTGCTCGTAGTGGAGGGATCTGGTGCCATGGGCACCATCATCTCCCCCTTGTCCCTGTCATCATCCTGTTCTGCACTGGCAGTGCTGGTGCTGTTGGCATTGGCATTGGTGCTGGCATCATCATCATCATCCTCCCCTCCCTCTCTTCCCCCTTCTTGCTCAGCATCATCGTGGAGATGGTGACAGGCCCGTTAGCACCCAATCCACCCTGTGAGCAAGGGCTCACAGTGGTGGGAGGCAGGTGGTGGGCTGTGGTCTCATCCTTGTCATCTCTGCACACCTGGTGTTCTAGCCAAGCTGCACCCACAATCCACCCTATGAGCGGTTTCTCGTAGGGCTGGAAGTGGGTTCTGGGTCGATGTTTCGCATTGGGGGTAGGTGTCATATATCAGTGATGTGGCACTGAGAGGGAGGTTGGCTAGTGTTTACCTGATGCATCTCCCCTCCACGGGTCTCCCAGTGCCCTTCCCTGTTCTCCACTGGGCCAGGTAGTTGTCATTGTCATCAGTAGTTAATATCTAAAAAATTTGTTAGTGACAAAAAAATGAAATAAAAAAAAAACTTACATACCTACAGCCCAAGAGATGTCAACATCTCTTGGGCCCTTTTTTGCATTCCTCATTGTATGGCACTGGATCCATTGCCTGTGCCTTCCGTTCTTCTCCTGTCCTTGTTGTCCCCCTCATTGTGTGCCACTGCCATTTTTGTTGTGTCATTGTCCTGTGGTGGTTGTCCTCGTCATCATGTTGTGGCTCTCCTTGTTGTCATGTGGTGGTTGTCCTCCTCATCATCTTTCTTGTTGTCTGTCTTCGTCCTGATTCATCATCCACCCCATGAGCAGGTGCTCGTATCAATGGAGTTGTTGTGGGTGTGCCATCTTGGTGCCATCTTGTGGTAAACAATATAGATAAAACCTAGAAAAGGAAATGAAAAGATTAGTTAGTTTGAAACAACTTGACAAAAAAAACATTACCTAGGGCCCAAATGACGACAGGTCATTTGGGCCCAATGTGGTTGGTTTGCAGCAGTTGCTGGCGTTAGTCAATGTGGGTGTGGGCATGGGAGTGGAGTGGTGACAGCCAGTGGTGATGGAGTTGTGGTGGTGGTGGTAGAGGTGTGAGGGAGGGGGTATCATCGTCAATGGTGGTCACTGCAAGGGATTAGGCATCAGAGTGGAGTTTGAAAGCACAATGAAAATGGAACATGAAAATGAAAGCAAAAATGACCATCTTTGCAAAATGGGGGGGTGTACTCCATTTTGCAAAAATGATCATTTTTTGGGTCATTCTTGACTCATTCTGAAGTTCATTTTTGAAAAAGGAAAAGTGAAAATGAGCCAAAAATGGCCCGAAAATAGCTACTGTGAACAACCCTACTATCATATAGCATTTTTCTAACATCATTTCTGGCCACTTCAAGTGTTTTTCATCCTCTAAGAACTTCTCAGTAATTGTATCATAGTCTTTCTAATGGTTTACTCAACCAACAAAACCACTTTGTCCATTTCTTTGGATCTTGAATCCATACATCACAAAGAATAGAGAACACAGCATCATATGCACAGCTGTAGTTTTCTGCATCCAATTTGATACCTACAGGAGAATCCTGTGCTGGAATAAATGACAACTTGGCTTCCTTTTTCTTTGGAGGTTCATCAGTTGGATCATCCTCAGCTTTATGCTTTGTCCTAGTAACACAACTTGCATTGTTAACTAGCATTGTACCTTTAGCCACAACAAATGTATGAGTACTACAGTCCTTTCTCTTTGCAGCAGAGTTAGTATTGTTCTTGTCAACTTTGATGAGTTTCCATGCACTATCAGTCACAACTGGAAGTAGATCCATAGGATCAGTTGAAGTCCATGCTAATTGAGTTGGAAGATTGGCAGGTATATACTTTGTTCCTTTATAGAGTTGAAATTGGTGAATAAGAGCATTGTGTGAGTTTCCATTTATATGTTCTGGCAAGGTACCCTCATATGATAGCCTTGTTATTTCATCAAGAAGTTCCAGTTCTCTAAACTCTTGCCTAAGATATCCAGAAGCTCCACATATGATTTTATGTGGATTAAAACCTTGCACAATTACTGTGCCCTCAGCCATTAAACCTCTAGACAAGCATGTATAATAAGACATATGATCATGACATCTACTCAAGTCAACTACATTGATGGGGCACTTTTTTCCTTGAGATGCATAATCTGTCATTGCAAAATTGGGTAAAACTGGTACTTGTGAACAATTGATCTTTAATGCCATATCACTTGGTGTAACACATAGCACTCCTTTTGATATTTTTGTTAAAGGAATGATGTTTTCAGGTAAACCCTCTAGCTTGATAGTTTTTGCAGGCCCATCAAGTTTAACAAATAATGTGTCAAGAATAACTTGTCCATGTGGTCCTATTGCTGATTGCCAACCAGCAACATGTCCTTCTTGACCTTTAGTAATGCAAAGTTCTGTAGCCTCATTATTCTGTACTATTACAGGCAATCCAATACAAAGAGACAGCTTACCAGCTACATGATCAGTTGCAGCATGCCTCAAGTTTGAAAGCATATCTCAGAGTATGGGGTTAATTTCACCATTGTTAAGTGTACATTTTCTTCTCATGTGCATTTTTTCTATGGCAGGATTTTCTTCCTCTCCAAAGTGGTCAACTGATGAAAAATGAGTCAATGTCTGTCCAGTTTCTTTTGCAAATCATTCTGAGCACAGTTGGTTTATTTGGTCTTTTGATGCATTAAATGCAGTAATGATTGATACATTGTGGAACTTTTTATCAGCCAACTTGGGTTGCCCAGGACCCTTTCCAGCAATTCTTGTTCTTAAAAACAGTATATCTTCTGCTGTGCATGCTGCATATCGCATATTTTCAAGGGCACTTCGTAACTTGGCATCATCTGTGCTTTGAGTTTTTTGTCTCATGTTTTGACATAAAATTACTACAATGTAACCTGATGCCATAATGCTTTACCAATAGCAGCTTGTTGTCCTTTCAATGACTGAGATGCATCAACAGATGTTCCAACAGTTTCTTGGTAAAGTGAATGACCTCCTACTGGTGGACATTGTGCAAAATCACCTGCAAAAATCATATTAATGCCACCAAAGGGGTCATCTGCTACATTTCTTGCCTTGGCCAGCTGAGCACTGATCTTATATAAATCATGACAAGCAACCATTGAAGCTTCATCCAAAAAAATATAATCAACTCCATCAAGTTTTGCTTTGATTTGAGCAATTGCAGTATGCTCATTCTTGATAGATTCTCCATCTTTGGATGTTTTTATTCCAAGCACTGAATGATATGTTGACCCATTTAACAATGCAGCTGCAGATCCAGTTGGTGCAAGAATCAAAATTCTATGAGATTCATTCTGCTTGTCAAAAAAGGAAATTAATGCTTTAATAACTTGTGATTTTCCAGTACCTCCCATACCACCAAGATACATTTTAAGTTAGCCAGGTTGTGACGTAGTTGCATGATTTGCAACAATGTGAAATGCTTGCTCCTGCTCTGTATTCAGATTGAATTCCTTGACTGTATTATCAATGATCTTCTGCTTATCAGCTTTTTCTGCCTTGAAGTTCTTTTGAAGATAGCTAATGTCATGGACAACCACATCATTGTAGTTTCTAGAGGGCAATAATATACCTTCTTCATTAACAGACAGATGTTTTCCCCTTTCAGCCAGTACCATATCTTTTGCAGTTTTAATTATTGCACTCCATTTGCTGCCTGACATGTTCATTTGCAATTTTAGTCCCTTGGGGTCAATATGTTCAATCTTCTGAGGACAATCCAGCATTTTGAACAACATTTTCCATTTGGTTCATTTCTTCAAGCTTATTCAAGTGTTTTGTTGATGGATCAAGATAAACACTTTCATCTGTGACAGTATCGAGTGGACTATCATCGTGATAGTCAATCAATGTATTCTGGTCTAGATCTTTTAAGAAGCCCACATGGAAAAACCCATTTTCAACTTCTTCTTTTTTAGCTTCACAGAATAATCATGTCTAGCATCCATACACTCATAATACACTCATAATGAAGATTGAAATTTTTCATTAGCTGATGTTGTTTTAATGTAAAGTTGTGCTTGTTGAAGGTTTCATCCCAAGTATAATCAACAGTAGGTTTCAAATATTTTCCTGACTGCCATGGTTTGAAAAATGTGAGCATAGTTAAACAGTAGTATTCTCTATCACCCTGGTCACATCTTGGTAATGAACCTCCAAGAAAATTGGGCACTATATTATCATTATTATCAATGCAATGAACATGATGAGTTTTAAATTGTGGATGAGACTTCAAAAACTGATGCTCTTTTTGATCATCTTCATATAAGTGTTGGGCATCATTATCACCAATATTTAATTCATCACTAGTATCAACTTCTGCATCATCATCATCAATTGGCTCATCAAGTGATTCACAATTAGTTTTTTTTTTAATAAGTAAGTTCACCCCCACCTGACAAAGATACTACTTTATCAGCAAGCATGTCCAATTCATCAGTTTCATCAGTCATAATCTCTCTATCATATTCATCAGTTTCAAGCCTTTCAAACTTTTCATCAAACTCTGCTTGCTGAACTTTTGAGTGCTTGGATTTCTTTGATTGCATCAGAAAATCCAAATTTTTTTGCCAAGGCCATACAACCTGGCTGTAATATGTGAAATATCTAAAATATGTAAAATTATGACACCTGTGTGTACAACTACCATATATACCACAGTGCAGAATGGCAAAAAGGAGAATTCTTGCCTGTGTGACATGCTTGTGTAACATGGGGAAGACCTGTTTGTATATGGGAAATTCGTATAAAAACGGTGACTTCTGTCCTGGTATCCAAAAAGTCAAAAAAATTCTATATCCTGCCATGTTGTGAATAAATGAGCAACCTGGCTGTAATATGTAAAATGATGACACCTGTGGGTATAACTACCATACATACCACAGTGCAGATTAGCAAAAGGGAGAATTCTTGCCTGTGTGACATGTTTGTGTAACATGGGGAAGACCTGTTTGTACATGGAAAATTCGGATAAAAATGGTCACTTCTGTCCTGGTATACAGTTTGTCTCATTGTTGTGTCTCCTAGAAAGGAAAGAAAAAGTGCTCTGAGCTACAAACATTGATCATACGGAGAATTGTTGTCACATATAGGAAGACAAATCTACAAGATATAACTGTCAGCTGGTTGCATCTTGGAGCAAGCTTAGGCTCATTAG
>QLOK01043648.1:0-27065 GCA_003313805.1 Tricholoma flavovirens | reverse complement strand
TTTAGTGAGATTTTCAGTTAACCAGGAACACCGTGACAAGTTCTCTATGTAGGCGATTCCTACGCTTCCAGTTTTTTCATCTCAGGACTCTCTCCCCCGCGCGCCTCCTCGTTCTTTCTTTCTAATTCATTCATCTCTTGTATCTACTGCTTTGTATTCACGCTGCATTCCATTCATTCAGTGCTTCACTTCTGGTAAGTCCCCGCTTCCCAATGACGCCCTCTTTAACTTTTAACCACTCTTTAGAAGCATAAGCGGAGCTTAATTCCTCTATTTCTATTCAATGTCTCCTTCTCGCCTCAAAATCGATACAAAGCTCGTAACCAATCCCGCTCCTTCCTCAGCTAGTTTGTCTCCGCTTGACACACGGAACCGCTCACCGCTGCTGGCCCCGAGGGCGGGCTCTCACGGTACACGTAACAGGAGTGTTTCTAACGCGTCCACTTCATCTTCTCTGTCCATAGTTTCCCCAAAATCCCCTTCAACTAATGCGTCGACTACTTCGCTTCACATGCCTAGCGCATCACACACACGTGCACGCAATCTCCGTTCGCGTTCACCCAGCCCTTCAAGTCCGGTTTACGATGACACCGTGCAACTTGGCTCTGAATATGTCCTAGCAATGCATGATTACTTTCCACAATCACAGAACGCTACATGTTTATCGTTCCGTGCTGGACAAGTCATTCATGTATTGAACAGAGATACCAGTGGTTGGTGGGATGGCGAATTGGAGGGACGCAGGGGATGGTTCCCAAGCAATTACGTTAATGCTCAAGTCCCATCATTAACAGAGGAAGACTTACCTCACAATCAATTGGCAAGTATTCCCCTTTATCTCGTATGAATATTCATAACGTCCACCGCAGAATAGTAGACACGCTCATTCCCATTCCACATCCACTGCCTCGGCGGCTTCCTGGGCCAGCACTATATCACGGGAACGCGCTCAACACCAACGGCATCCTTCCATTCCCGAAGCTCTTGGACAGGAGATAGATTCTTACTGCCCTCCTCTAATGGTCCCTCTTTTACACGGTCTTTCTTTATTGCAATCCGCAGTGCGGGCGAGTCGGCCTTCTCATTTTCAACCATCTACTGCTTGTATCATCTCATGTGTCCGTTCCATTTTGTCGTCCACGGAAACACTTGTTCGCGACGCGCCAATTTTACAACAATTCCCAATATTAGCACAAGAACGAAGGAAAATACTATCTGCCCTTGCTTCGCTTGTTGCTCAGGCGAAGAAGGCTTCAGAGGACTATGGCGACGAGGGAAATCACGAATTAGAAGTAGAATCAATGTTACGACAAGGAGGCCAGGTTTTCGCTCATGTGCGAAGGTTTTTGGCCGTCGCAGTGCAGTGCGGAGTGGACCTACCAGGACAGCGGCACTCAAATGCATCATCTGCGGAGACGGAAGGAAAGACATGGCACACTCGCGACGCTTCGCTTGGAAATTCTTCAATACCCCCCAGATTTGAATCGTTAAATGATCAAACCCCTACCCAAAATCGACAGCGTGAACGCGAAATCCTTGCTACGCAAGGTGCTGTTCTACGGGCAAAGAGTACAGGGGACCTACGAAATCGTGCCAGAATCTTCACAGATGACGATTCTGATTCTGGCGTGCCTCTCCTGCCTAATCGACCTCTTCCTGCCAAGTCGAAACAGACGCAATACCTCATCCGAGATCGGGCGCTTAGTCGGCACAAGCCAGGCATTACGTCAGTCAGCAGCACTTCGTCGTCATCGTCATTCTCTTCTCAAGACTCGGCTCCTGCAGCTCCCTTTCCGTGTGGGCCTTCGACAGCCGCACGGGTAATCGAGGCGCTTCGTTACACTCATGACCAGTATCTATCTACCATTGCTGCTTTTATCGGGCATGCGCACTCTCATTCTCGATCTTCCCATGCCTCAAGCACCGGTCACTTGTATGACTTGGTTAGGGAGATTGTGGAGATGGTGTGCAAGTTGCTTACCATTGTTGAGGCTGTGATGAACCATCCCGATGTTCCAACACACAGGATTGGCAATTTGAAGTCTGCCAAAGAGGGCTTGTACAACGTCACGAGTTCTCTCGCAGAGTCGGTTCGTCTGCTCACGCTTTCGGTTCCATCTCCCTTGACCGAAGAAGAGGAGAAACAAGCTCTCCTACGGTCGGCAACGGGGGCACTGAAAGCGGGTGCTGATTGCGTTGCAGCTGTGAAGGTTTGCTTGGTTCGATCCGGTGGTGACAGACCCTTTATTATCAGCTTGCCTCCGACGGGAGATGGCGTCCCCCGGTTGTTCACCCCAAGCAAGTTCTCGCAAGTACCCCTCCAGAAGTCTATCAGCATGGACGCCCTGAACAGATATCGACCTGATAGAGTTGACGAAGATCTGACAATACAGGCGGCGGGCCCTTTGACGGTCAGGAAATCTCAGGATCCATCTTCTAGTTCAGAAAACGGCAGCTCCTCTGCACCGTCTGATGACACGAATATTACATCTCCGGATGAAGGCAAACTTCCTCTCGCCTCTCTCACCATTTCACATTCTCCTGTTGAGCCTGACTCTCCCTCCCCTTCGTCCGCTACCTCATTCACCCGCACGGATGAAGATGGCACAACGTGGGAGGGCAGTAGCACCAGCATCAGAAGTAAATCATCGGAGGATAAGTTCAATGGAAACCCGCCTGGAGCCCGACTTGAGCCCATTCCTGAGTTCATTCAAGATCCGACGGCTTGGATGTTGTCGCACGATTATTCGTTAGACGAGGTTGCTTACAACAGCGAAGGGCATCTTGTCGGGGCCACGATGGAAGTTCTGGTTGAAAAAATGACTCCCCACGATAGTATAGTCGATCCGGCGTTTTCGGCCGTATTTTTCCTCACTTTCCGGTTGTTTTCTTCGCCGACTGAACTTGTTGACACTATTATCGCACGGTATAATCTTCTTCCTCCACAAGGAATTTCAAATGAAGATATACAGCTCTGGCAACAGCGTAAAGGCATTCCAGTTCGACTGCGGGTATCGAATTTCATAAAGATATGGGTCGATATGTACTGGCGGCCAAGTGTTGATGACAAGGCTCTGCCGGTGTTGACCACGTTTACGCGTGATGGACTGGCGCAACTCTTTCCCGGACCTGCGCAACGGATCCTTGAATTAATTAATTTGCGTAGCCAATCAAACGACCCCCCAATTAGCCCCAAGAGTGATCGAACCCGAGATCCGGGCATGTCCATTAATCCGCCGACGACTATTCTCCAAACCTCGGAAATCCCCCGGCCAACTATGACGAAAACGTTGCTGATGGCGCTGAGGAAGAAGGATTTCGCATCAATTTCGGTGACTGACTTTGATGCGCTGGAACTGGCACGACAGTTGACGATCATGGAATGCAACCTATACTGTGCGATTCAGCCAGAGGAGGTTTTAGAGACAGGCCAGGAGGGTGCCAAGCCTCCTGTGAATGTCAGAGCTGTATCGTCTTTGAGCACGATTATAACTGGTTGGGTTGCCGAGAGCATCCTCAATGAACCAGAACTCAAAAAGCGGACTTTGTTGATTAAATTCTTCATCAAAGTTGCCGATGTGAGTTGCTCCAACCATCTATCTCGTCTGCTATTTCTTAATCTGCTACAGCGATGCATGTCATTACACAACTACAGCACTCCACGGTCAATGTTGGCAGCCCTTGATTCATCCACGATATCTAGGCTTCGTCAAACCTGGCTTGTAAGTCTCCTTGTTTACGGTAGAACAAATCACCCTCTTATACTGTTAATGATTCAGGGCCTTCCGCACAAGTACAAATCTCACCTAGAGTCTTTAAGAAGACTAGCTGATCACAGTCGTAATTACCATGAATATCGATCAAAACTTCGCAATACCGCTCCGCCAGCCGTTCCTTTCCTGGGTATATCTGGCCAATTATCTCTTTCATCATACTGAATGCGGTTCAGGTCTTTATTTGACAGATGTCACTTTTTGTCGCGAAGGCAACCCTTCACATAGAGCATCTCCGATAAACACAAGCAAGAAGTTACTTAATTTCAATAAGTATCACAAGCTTGCTCGCATTGTTCAAGGTGAGAATCCACCATCTCTGGTGTGAGAAAAGTCTTTCATATAAACCATCAATTGCTTCTGGTAGATATGCAACGATTCCAGGTTCCTTATAATCTTAAGGCTATCCCAGAAGTCCAGGAATATCTTAACGTAGCATTTGAAAACTCACGGCATCATGGAGATCTCCAAGATCTTTACCGTCGAAGGTACGTCGTGTGGATTTCATACAAAATAAAGATTCAAGCGGTTTTTGCAGTCTACTGGTCGAACCCAGGCAGCCTGCTGATACCCCGCCTGCTGGCGATATGAGGCAGCTATTCAACTGGGCAACTCGTTCTCAGTCTCAAGCAACCTCCACACCGTCATGATTGAATACCACCAGTCAGACAGAGTCGTTGGGATTACCACACTCGCCAAACACTCGCTATCTTATTTACATTTGTCTCCACCATTTGATTTGGGTTTGTTTTAGTTTCTTTACCACTGTCACGTTCATTGCATCTCATCACAATTACATTTATGCTATTTCAATTCTACCTGTTTGTATCGAGTACGCGCACCTAAATCACTGATAATCACAGTCAAAGGAAGGATACCCGACTAAATGGCAAACGACAACGTATATCCCTCAGTTCTCGTTCGCAGATGAGGGGGTATGGAGGTACTTCGTCACATAGTATCCAACATCAGTTGAACCTTTCCTCCGCCTGAGCCCGTCAATACCGCGACCACGAGGTAAACTTGGGTAAGTGCTGATAGTGACATCTGGGCCCTTGAGAGGAATAAGTAGACGGCCAGTGAACGAACGAGTCAACTTACAAAGTCGTAAACAAAAGGTCGACTTTGAGTAGCTCCATACACTCTCGAACTCTCGAGAATTACCGAGTATACAGGAGACGAGTCATTTCCTGGAGCATAGACGCTCCAGCCTGCTCTGGGAGACCGCAAGTCCCAGAATGAAATAACGCCATGGCGAGCCGACCCAGCCGCAACGTGGCTGGCGCAGCCACCGCCAGAGGAAACGGAATATACGGGCTCAACCGAGAGCGGGTCGAAGAGGGAGAGCACTGGGAGAAGAGGAGCGGGGGCATTAACTGAATTTGTAGCGGACAATCGGGACGATGATCGCAGGTCATAGCAGCGAACTTGCCCGTCATACCAACCAGACACAAGGATTTGGGGGGACGAACCTAGAGGAGATGCAGGGGGAGCTCGAGATATCCCATAAACGGCTGACTGCGATTGTCTATCATGTAGGTCAAAAATTTTGTGGGACAAGATGGCAGAAGGCAATTGTGAAAATCGATCACTTGCGATTGAATGCACGGTCAAAGGATTTGCAGACGACGTGCCAAATGCGGCATACGGGCTAGAAGACTGGATACAAAGGTGAGATGTCCAACTTCGCATGCTCAGTGCCACAGATTCGGAGCCCGGGGAGTGTGGAGGGGCGTGGATGTCACCTAACGTGGCAAAGCCATCTGACGATAATGACAATAGAAGATTCCTTTCCGAAGAAAGACACTCGACAAAATCACCGTCATGCAGTTGAGGTAAACCAGCACGAGACAAAGGTAATGCCAAAAGGTCATTTTGTGAGGGCGTCAGGAGGACGTGTTCCATTGAGCCATCCCGAAATGCAAGGACGAGCGTCCGATCCAACCCTTCATCGGGAACGAACGTAATTCCAGTGATGTCTCGGTTTCGGCCATGAGTAGCAGGAAAGGAACAGATTCCTTCCAGAGAAACAGAGGGGGCACTGTCGTTATTAGAGTCACCAAATTTATACGAGTAAAGGTGAGTGCCAGCAGCAACAACTAGTCGAGAAGGATTTATGGCTAATATAGGTTGCAACTTTGGAGCCCAAGGCCGAAGTAAAGGTCGAGCAACGAAATGTGGGAGTGACCATGCGCGATCAGTTAGAACATCGTAACGCACTTGACTTCTTGCTGGCCAATGTGCACGCGCCCGGGACAAGCTAAACGACGGCCGAACGTTGGCTCGCAAATATCCGACCCAACCAAAATCTGTAACCTTCGCCGCAGGAGATCAGAGATCAAACGAGATGCATAGTCCGCTTAGACCCACCAGGGAGTTGAATAGCCAACTTGTCCTAGCAAGTGCGGCAATGTCTTGTGCAGCTAGACTCTGCAAAATTATGATGATAATGTCACTCGGCAATGAGGTGAGCACCATGACGGACGCATGAAATGCTCGTGTTTTTAGCGGGTGCGAAACAAGAGACGACCCCAGAATCCAGATGGGACCTTCTCCGACTTGGTCTTACGACTCGGGGAGACACGCAAGACGTCTGTCGAGTCACGTGCTCTGACCACGGTGCAACAGAATTCTCGAATGACATGTATACATAGTAGTAACTTTGAGTTCAGCACTTATACAGTCGGTGCTTGTCTGCTCTGGTCCTCTTTTGGTTCCTACATCCGAAGGACATGCGACGAGATGTACGCATTCTCCTTGTCGGTGACGGTCAGCGAGATGCTATTGTCGCCATAATTTCATGCTGCTAACGTTATTTCTTGTTCAGAGGGTGTCGGCAAAAGCACGATAGTCACGTCGTTGATAAAGGAATCTTTTGTCGCTCGAGTGCATTTCTTTCCGCGTGGTTTTATTCCCGCAGCTCAACAGCGTTTCGCACATAGGTTCAACATGTCGTCCCAGAAGTCACTATTCCGCCAGAAGTTACCCCAGAGAACGTCACTACGTATATCGTCGACTCGGGAGGTGCGCTTGTTACAACTGCGCGTGCATTCACTCTCGCCTTATTCTTTTTTAAGCTGGCCCTCAGGATCGATCACACCTCGAATCTGAAATAAGGAAGGCCCATGTGATATGTGTTGTGTACTCAATCGACAATCCGAACTCATTCGATAGGATTCCAACATACTGGCTACCACAGTTTCGCCAACTTGGTGTCAATGTGAATTGTTTGATTTCTTGCCTCCGCTAATTGCTAAGCGTTGCACCTAGGTTCCTGTCATTTTAGTGGGGAACAAAATCGATTTGCGAGGCGGCGAGGTGACAAACGAAGCATTGGAAGAAGAGATTATTCCTATAATGAACGAATTCAAGGTATATCTTTTTGACATTATGCTTTTGTTTTAACACAGTTATGCAGGAAGTCGAAACATGTGTAGAATGTTCAGCAAAGACGCCCTTGAACGTATCTGAAGTGTTTTACTTTGCACAAAAAGCTGTCTTGCATCCTACTGCACCTCTCTACGACTCACGGGACCATGTATGCTTTTGCTGTAAATCTTTAGGTTGATGTCTCATGTACGTCTAGGTCTTGAAACCGGCTTGCGTGGCAGCGCTAAAGCGGATCTTCAAACTCTGTGATACTAATAAAGACGGTATCTTGGACCCATCTGAATTGAACGAGTTTCAAGTGAGTTCCTCATATGTCTACTTCTCGTTTCCTGCTAAGAACGTCTTAGCGAAAATGTTTTGACGCGCCGTTGCAACTTCAAGAACTAGAAGGGATCAGAGAAATGGTCCAGGAACATGCGGAAGGTGGTGTTCGCGACGGCGGCTTGACGGAAGCCGGTTTTTTGTATCTTCATACCATCTTCATCCAACGGGGGCGCCTGGAAACAACTTGGACCGTTCTTCGCAAGTTTGGTTATGCAGAAGATCTACGGCTGATGGAAGGGTTTTTATCTCCTAAGTGAGTTCCTTAGTTTTTCTGAGATATCTCATGAGTGTATGTACTGAGCACCGGCAATTGCAGATTTGATGTGGCGCCAGATTGCTCAGTTGAACTGAGTCCCCTCGGATATCAATTCTTTACAGATATCTTCGAGACATTTGACAAGGTAATATACTTCTCCGTGCGCCAAGAATTGTTTTAATTCCTCGAAGGATCAAGATGGTGCCCTCAAAACTGCGGAGTTGGATGAAGTATTTAGCACCTCACCCGGCAACCCCTGGGCCACACAGAAATTTCCAGACACAACTCTGTCAGATGATACAGGTGCCGTGACATTGCAAGGCTGGCTGGCTCAATGGAGGTATGCCGCTGTATTTTTCACTGTTGGATAACCCAAGCTTCCTTTGATATCAGCATGACAACCCTTCTCGACCACAAAACAACCCTCGCATACCTCGCATATCTAGGATATCCCGACGATCCACGAACTGGGGCACTACAGGTCACACGACGGCGCAAAACCGACCGACGAAAGGGAAATGTTACAAGAAACGTCTTTCTTTGTTATATTTGTGGTGCCGCGGGATCGGGAAAAACGTCACTCCTAAGAGCCTTCGCTGGAAAGCCTTTTAGTGGAAATTATGAACCCACGAGCAAGGTCATAAGTGTTGTAAACTCAGTGGATATTAATGGATCTGAGAAATATTTGATCGTAAGTTAGTTGGATCTTATATATGCAAATCCTGAGTAAGGCTCCGACTTTTCGCAGATGCAGGAATTTGGGTCAAGATACGAGGCAGAGACGTTGCGAAACTTCAAAAAGACGGATATTGCGGATGTTATAGTCTACGTGCACGATTCCAGCGATACCAACTCATTTTCGTACATTAGCAACCTTCGGGTAAAATTTTTTGAACCCTCAAATTTTTTTTGCTCACGACCAGGCTTGTAAAGCAACAATATAGTCTCGATCACATACCAACACTATTTGTTGCAACAAAATCAGATCTCGACCTTGCCCTGCAGGTCAGTTTAAACCGTTTAATATGTTTCCATTCGTTTCAATTCCAGTCACAGAGACACGAAGTGCAACCAGATGTATACTGCAGGCGTCTGGGTCTCCAAGTTCCTGTAGCGGTCAGCGTGAAAACCGGACAGACAGCGGATGTATTCCACGCCATTTGCAATATCGCTATGAACCCGTACGTCGTCCAGATTGCAGCAGTTTCGCTATGCTTACTACGAGTATTACAGACACTCATCGATACCAGGAGGTGCAGACCGTGCAATGACAGCAGCGAGAAGACTCAGAATGTATGTTACGCTGACAGCAGTACTTGGTGGATGCACTGCAGGGCTAGTCATGGTTTATCGGACATTCTTACGTTCTGGAGGTCCTGGCCTTCCTGGCTGGAGTTCGTATTGGTTTAGCTGGCTGTTTGGAGGGAAGAGGTAGTAATTCTCTAGTTATAGACTTTAGAACATCCTAATCATAGATGCCTTGTGTGAGTCACTCCGGGAACCGACGTGTAAGATCCGAATCTAGCAGCGTTGAAAACTCGTGCTCTGTCGTTTGAACTTGCATTTAAAGCCTTTTGGGCACATTCAAAACCCCCAGCTCGGATCATCCATCTCCTGTCAAACACCTTCCACGCCGTTCCCACTGACATTCATCTCTAGGTCACCCTCATACATCAACAGAATCTTAGGGGTCGAACTACGTAGTGCCCAGTGAAACTTACAAACCTCGTCATGGATGAAGATATGGATTTCGAAGCTGGAGGGTCTACTCAGCTCCCTCTTAATGGTCAGCAGCAATATAACGCGCCATCAACAAGCCACCTCGATAGTAGTCGAAAGATGCTGTAAGATTCATCTTTATACTCCCAAGTCCATCTAACAGATCATTTTCAAACGAAGTGACTTGGTCTTTATCCAGGACTGCACCGGAAGCCAAGGCAGCTATATCTCTTCTGCAACGAAGAACATCGAACAGATTTGTGCCCACATATTCGAGTCTGGAAAGCTACAATCGCCAGAAGATCTGCGCGTAGGACTAGTTGCCTTTCGTGATCACCCACCGCAGGATCACACATACATCGTCAAGAACTTCGGTTTTTCATCAGACATTAGCAAAGTACATAGGGATTTGTCCAGTCTATATGCTTCGGGTGGTGGTGATGGTCCAGAGGCGGTGACTGCAGCGATGGCTGAAGCATTGAACATGGATTGGAGGGAGAATGCCAGTAAAATGATCGTCCTTATTGCCGATGCGCCGCCCCATGGCATCGGAGAGTATGGAGATGGTAATTTTCAATCATAAAATGTCTTCAGATGTCACTCATTCTTGTTGTAGGCTTTGATGACGGCTCCCCCGATGGCCACGATCCCTTGCATTTGGCACGGCTGATGGCTAGTCGCGGCATTACTCTTGTGAGTCACCGGCCAGACGTCGCTATTACCTGACTCTGATGACCTATCAACAGTTCTTTGTTGCTTGCGAGCCTGCCTTGAGTGGGTATTCGGTAAGTTGTCCACATCTCATTTCTTCGCCATATGCTAATGATATCTGCTCGCAGTATGCCACCGACTTCTACAAAGCTATTACAGACATTACGTCTGGCTTGATGCTACCATTGACTACAGCTGATCTACTTGCTCATGCAATTGTTGGCAGTGTCCTGGAAAACCTTGACATGGAGCGCCTCGTTCGTGAAGTAGGCCATGCAGTAGCCCAACGTATACTTGGAAATAACGAAAGCGTGGACGAAGTGGCTCGCGAACTTCACGAGAAGCTTCTATTGCGTAACGAAAGCACGAAAAAAGTGGTGATCGAGAGCATCTATAAGGAATCAGAAGAGGCGAAACACAATGTCGCCGTCTTCACCCAAGCGCCTTCTCTGGCCGAATCGCGTCCGCTGCTCAAAAGGGTAATATTAGTACTTCACTTCTTGATCCCACGTCGTTAACGAACATCTCCTGTGATAAAGGTACACGGAACGCGCTTCACAGACAAATACTTACAAGCTCGCCAACAGTTCTCCCGTCATACATATTCATACGCCTCATCACTTCCACCACGTTCTCCAGTAAAAGCCCCATCTTCCCCAAGGGCCACCGTCCCTGCTGGTTCCCCACCCCGTAAGGTTGTAACAGATTTTGCTGCGTTTGGTGCTCCTGCGAATGCGAGCGTCTTTGGGACCGCTGTTGCTTCTACCCCTTTCTCGCTTGCAGGAGGTAAAGCTGCATTTGGGGGTATTCGAAGCGGAGGGGCAAGGGCAACGTGGGATGATGATGATGATGACGACGATGGCGGTAGGCAGCGCGTAGAACTGAGAGAAGACTCGATCTCGCTTGATCAGGTCCGCAAATCCCTACACATTCCCTCCATGTTATTGATACGCTTTGTTGACAGGCGAGGCGCATCACCTTGCAAAGTGCATGGCGCGGCGCACATTCTTGAGCCCTCCTATCATCTCATAAGTACTATCTCAGCACAACTCTCACTTGGTTTCGTGACACAATATTCATTTTGGAAAGCTGTATCTGTAATACCCCCGAAACGTAATTTCATGCATTTATCCACTCACAAATTGCTCAAGTTATCATATCTGCTTTTGTTTTTCCTTGCCTTTTGATTCCTTCCTCCTTTTCTTCTTTACTGGTGGATCTTGACTGATCTCTACGCATCCTCCGTCGGATTCCAACGTTATATGCACCTTCACTTTCTTTTCCTTCCTCCTCATTTTCTTTCTGTCCGAATCTTCGCTTGCCTCGCCTTCTCGTTTCCGCCGCCTCTCTTTCCCATCTTGCACTACCTGATCCTCCAGAGTTTTCTCCTTCCCCTTGCGAACTCCCCCTTCGCTCACTTTCTGCTCTTCCTCCTTGTCCTCCCCTCTCAATTCCCTTCTTTGTCCTTTTCTCCTTTTCTTACCTTCTTCATCTCTAGAATGAGTTCGCTTTACCAGCTTCCTGTCCGGCGACTTGAGGTCAGCGCCATCTTGCGCCCTGAGATTCGAAGCCCCAGCGTTGTTTGCCTCGTTATCATTTTGACCATCGCTCTCTGGGCCTATAATGGGACCCCGGAAAAATCTGGCATACAGCCCACGTCTAGCCGCTTCCCGTTTAGCGATAGAAATTAAGCTAGACCCTGGCACTTGATCACCAGTATCAGGAGTATTGCATCCGGATGAGCCAGTAGGGGTTCCTGTGACCGGTCGGCGATTGGATAAAATTCCCGTAGCTGTACGTTTAATGGGTTCGAGCCTGGCGGAGTTACTCTGACTAAACGTCAGCGAGAATTGACCCACCAGTTAGCAGAAGTTCATACCCCAGTATCGTCCGAGTCCAAGTCCGACTCGTCGCTGGTGACTTTGACCTGAATAGACTTGGCGGCTGCCGAGAAAAGACTACAAACTCAACCTGAGCCAGCCCTCAATTTAGATCGGATGAATATACTCACTGGTCCCAGAACGGAAAAGCTTCATCTCGATCCTTGCCTAGCCCTGCTAACGTCTTCTTTTGAGGAACGGCAAGAGGCCTGGTAATGGCGCCGTGACGAAGTCCGGTGCCTTTTCCAGTCCATCCTTGAGAAAGCAGGTAGGAGTGGCCATCCAAAGGCATATAATCACGTCTAATTCAAGGGGCGCCTTTCAAGTTATGTCACGGTAAAGACCGTAAAACATTGATGGAAATTTGCAAGTGGCATCTGATAAGATTAGATTGCAAATTATGCTTGCAGCTTCAATATTGAAGCCTGATCAGACATTGATAAGTTATAATGGATACTATGATGTATATATTCGTATTAAGATACATTAGACCAGAGTCTCGACGAGAGAGCCAGGTTGTCCTGTTACTACCCACTAAACTTTACGTGTATGCTCACTCTGGCACTGAGATTCCTGAAAAGAAGCGTAGAGGGTCAATAATTTGGCAAATAGCCGTCTATCGAAAAACTGGGGACAGCGTGATCCGCTGTCAAGAACATACCTGTTGGATATACACATGATTCAGGCTCCCACAGCTACGACAGGTGTGCTAAATCCAAGTCCATTGGCATATTGAAATTCGTCAGAATTTTCATGCTATTTTGGAATGGACTTTTAAACATGGAGCATATAAAGGCGGTCATTAAAAATTCGCACCTCCCACATGTCAATGGCCACTTGGCAACTCTCCCGAACCACCCGGGGTGAATCTTCTCTGCTCATCCACTCCTTCAGATGAGGTAAGACCTCAGGAGTAGCAATACCTCCAAGAGCTTCGGCAGCTTCATGGCGCACCATGTCAGATTCCTGGCCATCTCGCAAGACGTTCAACAGTGACGGTACAGAATGCGGGGAAAGGAGCTGTCCAAACACAAAGGCAATTTCGTGCCTGATGTCAGCGATTAGCTCCCAATGAGATTTGGATGCGGGTATGAATACGATTACTTGAACAAAGCACTGTCATCCGAAAAACCCGAAGCCAGTGCATCGACGGCAGCGGGTGTGCCGATATTGCGAAGGGCAAACATTGCACGATACCTCTCAAATAAAGGGAGTTTCGTGTCCAGCAATTTCGAACGTAGATCCGAGATACTTTTTTCTGGCACATCATGGGATTTGAATGTCCCAGATAGGAGTCCTGACGCAGGTGCAGGATCAATAGAGGGATAAAGCCTGTGGTAGAGTTAATATATCACGGCAACGGTTATTCCGCACGAAACATCTGACTGATTCGTGCCAGTTAAATGCTGCTGGCCTTCTTCAGAGTTATCCCATTCGATTTTGGCGATGGCGATTTCGCAAGTTTCCCTAACTGTTCGTTCCGGATCGGACAGATACTCTCTAAGAATAGGAATAGATGATAGAGCAGAAATGGCCCCCATAGCTTCTGCTGCCTATCCGAAACCAATGTTCATCGCCGCAATGTTTGAGTAACCTAGACTCACCTCATGCCGAACCATAGGATCTTCTGATTTGTCCCTGAGCGTTTTTTCAAGAGCAGGTAGTGCAGACGTCATTTTCATCTGGCCTAGACAATAGGCCAGTTCATGCTTGAGTAGAGCAGATGAATCACGGAAACCTTCGTGGAATTGATAATTGGTCAAAGTTAGCTTGCTTAACATTCGAGCTGAAGTAGTGTCGCAAACCTTCGGAAATGATATCAACTGCATCTTCGCTTTTCAGAGCCTTCAATGTGAATAATACTCGAAAGCGCGTATGTAGAGGAACATCCCCTGATTTATTAAGAAGGGAGGCCTCTAACGATTTGAGATCGGATGGGGATACTACCACTGCCATATTGTGCAGTGATGATTGAGGGAGAAGCTAACTTCGGCGGACTTACAAATTTTATCTAGTAATGCCTCAATCAAAACGCTCAAAACTCGGTATACACTATGAATCACCAGGTTACGCAGCACTGACCAACTTGCCCAGTCTCCTTGACGAAAGTCGCCAAAAAAACGAGGGAGCAAAAAGGTGCTTTGATGAAAGAGGTTGCTAAACTTTCCTGAAATTTTTTTACCCTTTCCTAACTACCATTTCTTGGACAGCTTCAGGATAACTCAGAAAAATGGAGATATTGCTGGGTTTTCGAAGTGGGCTCCATGAGAAATGCGCATCTGAAAACAGTGAGAAAACTTTGGAAAGAGTACGTCAATACCCTTTCAGATCATCTCTTCTACGCTGAGACGGACCCTTTGCCTGCAGTTCTGCACGAATATTTTTCGGTCGTAGTGCAGTTATGGCTAAAGGACTCGGGGTGACGCCAGAGCAAGAGCACCGTGAGGGGATACACAGACTCGCCAACGTAAGTTAACGACACATCTTCAATCACAAATCTGTGTTTATCTAGAACGATCCAGCAAATAAAAGGCCAGGTTGGCCTACTTTTCACAGATACAGAACCTCAAGAGGTCATAGATTGGTTTGCAGATTTCCAACAACTCGATTTTGCGCGTGCAGGCAATTTCGCAACTCGAACTGTGATAATCCCCGCGGGACCTGTGATGCGACTACATTCAGACCCGCCGGAACCATTTCCTCACAACGAGGAGCCTCAGCTTCGTAGACTTGGACTGGCGACATCAATGAATAAAGGTGTCCCTACGCTGCAAAACCCTCATAAGTTATGCGAAAAGGGCAAGCCGTTAACTGGCGAACAGGCCCAGATTTTGAAGTTGATTGGAGAGAGAATGGTCACATTCCGGGTGGAATTGATTTCGCGTTGGGACTCTGTGACAGGTGAGGTAGTCCAGATAGAGGGTACGGGCACATTATCACCAAAAGATGGGGTTGATGGTGATGAGGGTGATGAGGATGGGATGAGCGAGTAGGACGGACTTATAGTAGATTTATGAGTTCTGAGTCGTAGGCTATACTATCATGAATTAGTGGTTTTATAAGAGATTGCTGCAGCAAATTAGCTGATCTTTGCTTGGATATATCACCCATATCTCCCTTATCATGTATCACCAAAGAAATACAGAAGTTTCATTGTGTTTGCTTTGTGATCTTGCTGATATTATGGGGGACTATTCAAAATTGATTAAAACAGTCCCGGATTTAAGTATTTCTTAACACAATGCTGTAAAACTTTCAAGGTATCATCTACCCATATCATTCAAGTCTCATGTAAGATTATAGAGCATTCAGAATAGCGGGAGGGGAGATACAGACGAAGGAGTGAATTTGCGTGACAGCATGCGCTCGACACTATCAGATTTGAAAGTCCGCCACTCGGCGTCGCGTCGCGTTTTGTCCTTGGCTCTCCCGAGCGGAGATACAATCGGCTGTATGAGTCAGCGTGACGAGTGACGAGATTTTTGAAACTCCCAATTCTTGGGACTTGCACACTCGGCTTTCATCCGACACAACCACCCACCTACCTTATACCAAAGTGAGAATTCAGGGGGATAGTTAAGGTATTATCACGTTGGCTCCAAAAGTATGATTAGAAAAAGGTGCTGGAGATGTTTTTCTATTCATGATTCGGTAAAAGGTTTGAAACTCCCAACTCATGCCATAGTAAGGCCATGCTCGGAATTTATCTACTGATGGCGGAGTGTTATTATAATCGTTGATCATAAGTAGTCGCCAATTTCCAGATTAGTAAGGCCCATTTCAATTGGAGCTGCCACTGGCATGAGGTTCCCTTTCACGCTCTTGGGTATAGGCACCCAGGTACTCAAGACACCTCCAGATTATCCTCTCCAGACCGGTATAAGCACGAAAATGGCAGTCGCTTCAGAGCCTGAATTCGCCTTTAAACAAGGAGGGGATATTTTCTCACCAAAGGATTTGGTCAGTATTAAATCAGCTATCGATAATCTGCTCTGGAAGGAACAAAGGAACAAATTATCATTCAAAATTATCATGTAGGTTGAGCTGAAACGACCTGGTACTGGTGTTGCGAACGATGCTGGTGATCTCGTCCTGATTCCGATCAGCAAATATTCGTTCGAGAACAAGGAGTGAGCGTAGAAATTTGCGCCGCATCGTGAAGTGCTTACATCGTTCAGAAATGAGAAATATATTCATCTTGCTCCGTTGGAATCTGCCGTGAAGGGATTGGACATACCTGTGCGTTTCTTCGGCCAAACTTCATACCATGGTAGCTCATGACAACACAATGCAGCTTGCCAAGGGTGGAGAGGCATTCTGGCTCAACTCAAGAACGGTTGCTCATGTCTTTGAGGAGGACGATGCTTTGGCACTTTACGCAATAAATATCAGGTTCGAAGCAGAAAGTGAAGGAAATCCCGGAATCTTAAGCACCTCCCTAATTCCCCTGCTGATTGGCAAATTTCCCACCAAGTCTGCCACAAACTTCCGTTACTCTGCTAGTTCTAGCTATCTTGTCTTCTCTGCCTACGTTTATCCTGACGGCAACTTGACTGCGGTCAAGGACCACGACAAAGCTTGGGAAACACGCGGAAATTCAGCCTTCGTCTATGATACAACATATGAAAGACACTGGGACACTTGGGTTGGTCCAAAGAAAAGTTCGCTGTTTAGCGTCCGTCTGGTGCAAGACCCAGATCGGCAATGGGTGTTCGGTGAACAATTTGTGGATTTATTGGCAGGGACGAAACACGTAAGCCTTTTCCAACCATATCCGTTTGAGTTTCTCTGAGTTCATTACAGAGTTCTCCAGTAGAACCATTCGGCGGAACTGACGATTTTGATGTGTCGCGTACCCATGTTATATACACTTCAAAGGACCCCGCGTTGCCTGAAGCTTGGCACACGAAACAGAACGTCAGTATCTGTGTTATCTCAAGTTTCTGGCAATTTGATTTCAATTTCTGAGTAGGTTTATGTTGTTGGGATCAATGGCGAGAGTCAACGGAGGGAATTGACCTCCGGTAAGCAAGGGGCCGTTCATGGCCCGGTATTCGATGTACAAGGCACAAAGGCTGCGTGGCTGGAGTTGGATGAAGACGGTTATGAAAGTGACAGGTTAGTTATGTTTAATCTTCAGCCTAGCCAACTATTGACTCTGGGAAAGGGCGAAAATTGTAATCTACGATTTGATACGGGAGGTCAGATATACACTCACCCAACACTGGGATCGCTCTCCAGAAGCATTAGCCGTAAGCATTTTCTGCGCTGTATTATTCGGGTCTTACTCTTGTCCAGTTTTCCAAGGAGGGAAATTTCATCTATTTCAGTGCTGGAGATAAAGCAAAAGTCAAAGTCTTTGTCCTTCCTTTGCCTCCCACTCCTAATCAGTCTACTACTGAGCCGGTCTTGTCTTCAAAATATCTGTTCCCGGTCGCCCTTACAACCGGGAAGGCAGCGTCTGGCATCCAGACCCTCTTTACTGGAAGGGTATTATTCTCCCAATCTTCACTCACATCACCCAACGACGTCTTTATTATCCGCGGTCTGCAACGCTACGAGGCTGATGTGGCGAACAGCAGCGATCCTGTACACTTCGAAGGTCAGATAGAACAGATCACTCATTTTACCAAGGATGATTTGAAGGGGAAGAATCTCGATGGAGGAGAAGAATTTTGGTTCAAAGGCGCTAACGACAAAGACATCCATGGATGGGCCTTGAAACCTAAAGGCTGGAAGGCCAATGAAACGAAGAAGTGGCCTGTTGTTTTGCTCATCCATGGAGGTTCGCTTCAGGACTCCGTAGGCTTTTCATATCTCACTGGACACAATCAGGACCCCAGGGTGCTTGGGAAGATCAGTGGTCTACGAGATGGAATCCCAACGGTAATTCACTTGTTTCACCGCAACTCTAGAACTCACCAAGAATACCAGTGTTTGCACAACAAGGCTATTTTGTTCTCATGATAAATCCCACTGGGAGCACCACCTTTGGTCAAGGTAAACCGCCTGGTCACGGTTTCAATCGCTCTTTCGTTGGTTCTAATGCAAACATTGGGTTCCTAGAACTTACGGATGCAATTGCGGAAGATTGGGGCGGAAAGCCATTTGTTGATATGCAAAAAGGATGGAAGTATGCACTGGCTAAATATCCCGAGGCATGTCGACGAACAATGAAGTTTGCCCTAAACTGACATGAGGAAAGATTGACTCAGGCCGTGCTGTTGCTGCAGGTGCTAGTTGGGGTGGATATGCAATCAAGTATGGATCATCTTGACCTCGTAGCTTACACGTTATTGACTCTTTACAGTTGGATCCAAGGCCATCCGGAATATGATTTCAATTTTAAAGTACGCACCGAAGGATTAAGTTAGCTTTATATCACCTAACAATCCGGTTTACAAGGCCCTTGTCGCCCACGATGGGGTAAATTGCCCCTACATATTATGTGCACAGCGCCATCTGACACTTGCAATCAGGTCTTTGATTCGACTTACAACGGATATTCTACTGACGAATTGTTCTTCGTATGTAACACTGCTTTCACCATTTCACCTCACTTATTGTTTTCCTATTGGTAGTTCAACCACGAATGGGGTGGCAGGTTAGTTGACGATGGTAACACTCGAGTACTAGGCGCCTGACAGTGCTTCATGCAGGCCTTGGGAAAGCAAAAGCAAGGCTCTTTCACAGAAGTTGGTTGCTAGCTAGGTTCTCATGCTAATTTGTCTAACAACCAGCAGATACAACCCTTCAAATTTCGTACAAAAGTGGTCCACGCCACAACTCCTGATCCATGGCAGCAAAGACTATCGTTTGCCAGAAACGGAGAGCATTGGCGCCTTTCACGCTTTGCAGCAGTACAATACTTTGCTCATGGTTCTAAATATCTATAATAAGATGTTTTCGTCTCCAGGCTGGGTATTCGTAGCAGGCTTGTCATCTTCCCTGACGAGAATCATTGGGTCCTCAATCACGGAAACAGGTTCGCCAGCTCCTAACAATTCTTCTTTTTTTTCTGACCATTCTCAAGTCTCAAATGGCACCATGAAGTCTTCAGATGGTTCAATCAATTTGTGGGGGAAACAATCTAAGGCGCAAGCAGTATAATATACCCAGTTGTACTTATTCTTTACTACGTCACTTCCAAGTCTCGAAATAGAAATCCAAATTCTAGATCTAGAAGTCAGTCACGCAGCGTGACCTGCGAAGAACCTTTTCAATGGCCATCGAGTTCCTCACCTGTTCCTCTACTTCCACCTCAACGAACCCGAGTTTTGCCTTCCCTTTTCATGGGGGATATCCAGACCCGGCCATTTTCTAAAAATTATAGGTGAGCCTATGACTTCGAACTTTGGAGTGGTGGTTTACTCAGGAATATATCAGTGGTCTTGTCAATCAGTCGGTAACTGCTGTCTGTATAACGGTATTATGCGTCTCCTGCCAGGAATACATGAAAAGGAGGAGACGCCAAACGGGTTATGAGGAAGATAGCCTTGGGAGTCGAGAAACATGGGAGTTTGGATAGTGAGTCCTTCCTCACTCGAACTCTACGTTCGTGTTCTGTGTGCAGCTCTTAATATACCTCATGTTAGTCTGTTTCAAGGTAGATCTTGGGCCAGGTAGTATCTTCTTTGATCTTCATGCTTCATTTTCAATTAATAAGCATCTTACAGAAATCCCTCTCCAATCCCATCCCGAGGATGGCCTCTGTCATGGGTCAAGCACACCATCACGTTCCCTGAGGATAAACTATTTGAACTACGAGGCATTGACGCTACATTGTACATACGCTTTCTTCGTGCATGTTGTATGTTCGTCTTTTCAATATCTACGGGGTGGTTGTTCACTGTTGACATTAGTCTGGTATTCCCTACTGCACACTCTCACGACATTTCCTATCCTCTTCCTTATCCATGTGGAGTTTTCTGGAAATGCCATCCCTCCAAAGTCTATGACCCGTTCCTCTATAACATCACTTGTCACCACCGACAAAGGACTATCCCTCCTGTGGATTCACGTCTGCCTTCTAATTTGGGTGACGCTGACGTGGATTGCAACGTTACTCTGGGTGTGTAATGGCGCCTTCAGAATGCGTTCTTGCAGTCTCGATAATGCTTCGAAGGACGCTGCGCCGTCCAGTGCTGGGAAAACAGATACACTATATCACCCCCATCCCCACCCGCAATACCGGTTCACAGACGTGCCCATCCCTGATCGTGACTACCCCAATAAAGGTCTCAGGCTGCGAACGGTCATGGTCACTAATGTTCCGCATTCCCTTCGGAACGAAAAGGACCTGAAAGGATACTTTGAATATTATCTGGGCAGAAAGATTGGAAAACCGTCCATGGGAATTACGTCGTCCACTCAACCCGGATTTCTCAACAAATGTTTAGCCTTTCTTTTTATCCGGGCAAAACGTATCCAGGCGCACTTTCCGCCCGTCCCCCTCTCATCACACCCAGATGAGCCGTCTGGCTCGCCTACTAACGTAGAGGGCGACGAGTTCAATGTGATCTCGTCCGTTGACACCGTTCCCGTCATCGATCGTGTGGTGATTGTTCGCAGAATGACCGAATTAGCTTCACTTCTAGAGCGACGCGAAGAGGTTTTACATCTGCTCGAGGCTGCTCATATCAAATTAGCCACCAGAACGTTGATTGCCGTGAAACTAGCCATGGATAGAAAAGCGGCGAACAGGTCGTTTATATCAGGTAAGACTAGGGCTGGTGAAGTCGTCAAGAAGGCGAGACGTTCAATTGCCACTGATGTTGAAGAATGTGGTGCAAATCTGGAGTCTGATTTGAACGAAAATGCGTTGATGGAACAACTAATTGAAGTCCTCGGGCCGTATGCAGAAGAGTTCGGCCTGCAGGACTCCTTGTTCGTGCGTTACAAAAGAGCCATATCTACGACGTCAAAGCACGCTGCACAAAGGTTCCACATCCATGATTCTACTGACTCTAAAGTGGTCCATCCATCCTCAGCCAATCCAGTTTACCCTCTTTCTTCTTCACCCGGTCGTCCTTCACATAGCGGGAGGTCTGTTTGGGAAGCTCTACACACCTTGCCTCGCAGTAGTCTTGACCCATACCAACCACTGGTCAACCTTAGTCATCTCTTCCGGGGAAAAGTTGTTCCATCGATTGATTATTACACGGCAAAGCTCAATCTGTTGTCGTCCTTGATAACTAACTGCCGAGCAAAAGCCAGCAGCGATTATGATCCTGTATCGACGGCTTTCGTTACTTTTTCGGATCCGGCCGATGCAAAACGAGCTTGCAAGTACCTGGTAGTACATCCCAATAACCCTCTTGCTTGCTTGGTAACTATGGCTCCCATGTATCAAGACTTGGACTGGAATCGGGTAATGAAATCATCATTCAATGTCGATGTAAGTGTTTCCCCTTTTATACTCGCAAGTGTGGACATTAACCGCCATACAGTTTGTCAAGGATTGGGTGGTAGGCCTTGGTGTTTGGTAAGTCTTGAAACCCACACTGCATCAACCTGCAGTAAATATGTGGAAATCAAGGGGGTTCACTCTGTTCTGGCTGTTTCCTGTTTCCCTCTTAGTCGGCTTGGTATCAATCCAGAACATCAGTTTGTTCTGGCCCAGTCTGGTAGGTGTCCCCGCCCATGCGTCACATCCTCGTCCCTCATCGACTGAGTCAGAAAGCATACCTAGACCGACATGCATGGGAGGAAGAACTGATTCAGTCATTCTTGCCTACTTTTCTTGTAGCACTTCTTGCTCTCTTGATTCCACTAGTCCTTCTCCTGATTGCTAAGAAGGCACACACTATCATGACCCTTTCTGCCCTGCACGACAGAATCATGACCCGATATTACAAATTTCTCATCGTGAATGTCCTCGTGTTCTTTTGTGTGGGAACTGCCGCCCTGCAATCATTCTTACAATCCTTCAGCACACCCACACGCCGAAATGTCCTCAAGATTGTTGCTGACAGTTTTCCTACTGCTGGCCCTTTCTATGTTGGTTGGCGTAAGTTGGTCATTTCTACCTTGCGCAGAGCGTAAGTATTAACCCAATTTAGTCATCTTCACGACGGCGGTCCATGGAGGGTTCGAAATAGCGTTATGTAAGTATGCTCGAGTCTATGTATGGGCTCCCTTACTGACCATATGCTTTAGTTGGAGTAAGTTAACTATCTAACAAACAATTGATTTGCTGTCTAAGTTGAAGCAAACTTCCAGCTACCCCTCATCATGTATCCCAGTACTAGTCGGCAAGTCACGCCGTACGTAGGTCATTTGCCAGGAGACATCATATTAAGTCAAAATCTAGTCGCAAGCGTGCTGTTGGCATCCGCCCTCGTACCCTAAATATCTACTGTGAGTTCCAAACATTGGTACATGACGTCGCTAAGCGCCTGCCGCAGACTGGCTTCCGAATCACCTGCTTGTGCTGCATGTGTTGTTGCTGTTCTCTGTTCTCAATCCATTTGTTCTACCTTTCGGTACGCTTTACTTCTTCACTCAAACCGGTAAAGTCCCTCTTCATAACAAGACACCTGAGATAAGCTGAATGATTGCCCGCAAATAGGTGTTATGAAATATCAAGTATGCGAGTTCAACATGGATTATATCGGATATGACAATGACCCCTTAGCTGATTCATGTTTATGCCAAAAACTATGAAGCAAATGGACAGTTAATTCTAATCCGCGTCGTTCGATATTCTCTGGACGGTAATGGATTCCGTATTCCGATTTATAATCGAAGCTTACTCCTCACCTTTGTAGGTTTGATTCTCGCTCAAGTAAGTATGGTGCAGTGGGAGTCTTCCAATTTTGCTCACAGTTTAATCCCGTCAAGGCTGTTTTTCTTGCCTATATGGCTGTGCTCAGGAAGGGGGTTAACGTGGGTCTGGCAGCCTTCTTGATCGTCTCGACTTCTATGACCAAGATTCTGTCAGTGCCATCACGTCTGCATAACGCTGTCCTGACCTTCGCATACTTAGGATTACTCGCATGTGCCGTGCTCAGTTCGAGAAAGACGACATCGTGGAAGCCGAGATTGTGTGTGGCCACCGTGAAACAGTCGAGTCGGATATGCAGGACTCGGACAACGAAATTTCGAACAATCACGGTGGTTTGAGCGGGAGTAGCTCGATCCAAGCCAAACGCCGACAATCATCAATCTTTACCCTGAAACTCCCGGCCTGGGTGAACTTCTCATACACCACACTGCATACGTCACGTCGTCCGCCAAGGAGGAATCCTAATCCTTCCGGTCTTCAAAGTCAAATGAGTCTCTCTGCACGCTCAATATCTCAAGATATTCAAGTGGACGACAAATTGGATTCAGGTATGCATGGAAAACCCGCATTCGGCCCTCATCACCAGCCTCCCTGGGGGGTCACATCGATGAAGCTGGGTCTAACCACGCCGGATGGTGTTACTGAAACGCCCAGCCTTGTAGTTGCTCACCCTCCGCCTCTCCCTTGGGATGACCAGACCACTGTGGATCTGCCATATGACAATCCATTCTACACGAAAGCATACGACAATGTCTTGTGGTTACCACGAAATCCATGCGGAATTCTGAATCTTGATGACACTATCGACCTCAAGGTATCTTTGACGACAGAGATCCCAGCAGGCCAATTAGGAATATGGCTTGACATCCCAGAGATCATTTCACCACACGAAGTACCGCAACCAGAGGGCAGAGATTCTCCGAGACGCCCGTCGAAAGTAGCTACCCTTCTAGCTCCTGTTAATGGTACAGAAGATATTGATTTACCACCCGTCATTGCGAGGCGTGTTCAATCTAGGGAGGACGGTATTGAACAGGCCATGCGGCCTACTAGTAGACGGCCGTCTGCCTATCACCGCCAAATTTCATGTGGAGATAAAATTAGAACCGGCAGAGAACCAGCAGACGTGCCGCCCCAACCGAGAAACTCTATCCATATGGTCGATTCACCCCTACCTCTATCTATTCGTTCCTTTTCAAACGGGCACGGCTATGGGAAAGGCCGTGGAAGGTCTTCGTCCATCTCGACTCTTAACCATACTCTGTCGACAGAGCAAAGAAATCAAGAGCCTGGTTCATCTTCTGTTCGTCACGCTCAAGTTGAATTTGCAACTGTTAGAGGGATAGGCAACAGAATATCTGCTCGCGTAGCTATTGCTCAAGAGGTTGTGGCGGAGGAGGAAGCTGCACTAGTTGATAGGAATGAGGACGAACAAGCAAAGGTGCAAAAGGCCACCATCACAAAGTCCTGGTTGACGTCGTGGATGTTCAAGAAATCGTGACTGGTTTTGTTGGCAGCCTCGATGTACAGATTTTCTTGTGATGCCTTTACCCGTAATATGGAGTGCTCCACTTGAGCTAATGCTCAGCGAGAAGAGGCAACCTGAAACTGCGCACTGTATCTCTTAGTCTTACTAGTATCTGTGATGCAGTCGGCGACAGTCGCCCAGAAAATCCCAGCCATTTCTATTGAAGCTCCATAACTGGTTGACCATTTGTAGCGATTTCAGCTGCAGCCCTACCTTTTGCCCACCTTCGAATTCTTACTGCCACGAAGCGAAATGCTTATGAAAGTTGTGGTTTCAAGTTGAAAAATGTATATACAGCGTGTATTGCATGTTCAGGCTTGCCGTGGACTGAAGCAAAAGCACATACTGGTTCAGGCTCAGCGCTCTCGTACTACTATATCGCTTGGTGCTTTATCCCAGACATAGCGTGTTATGTAAGATATGAGCAAACATGTACAAAAATAAACAAAACAAAACCCAATCGCAATGTCGGGAGTTGGCAGTGTAATCGCACCTGTGGGAACATCTTTCTCCGAGATCACCGAATCTAAGAAACTCTATCGCTTGGTTGGTGTTTTTCACCTCGCACACACTCATTACCTCAACCACTACCCAGAAATTTATGTCAATGTCTTCTGGTTGTTGTTGTCCTCCCTTTTGACAATAGATGTGTCCCAAATTCTTTATGTGTTTGCTTTACTACACAATTTGAGCAGTGCTTCTCTTCTTTTATAGTTACTCTACATGATTTTTTTTTTGCTTGGAACACTTTGGGAGAACATTGGATATTTTAAAGAGTAAGTCTGTAAACCCAAGATGTACTTACAGCAGTGGGTGGTTGGATCTCATTCTGAAGATTGCAGCATTGAAGAAAAGTGGATTGATGGAGCAAGATCTATAGAGCAAGTACACAGAGTCCTCAGTGTCAGGAACATGATGGTAGACAACTGAGGAGTGGAGGGAGAGGAACGTGTATATAAATGAATGATCATGTGACTGTGTATAGTATGTAAGCACTGACAGGAATACAAGGACAAGGTCCAACACACCCCCATCAGTGTGGAAGTATATGGAAAAAGAGAAAAGGAATAAGATGGGATAGTTTATAATTGTAAATGTACAAGGCCTAATGCATCACAATGTTTGCAGTGGAGGAGTTTTCAATGGTTTTGTAAGGATATCAGCAGTCATGTCTTTGGTTGGAATCCACTGTGTCTTAAAAGACCTGGATTGCAGATGCTCCCTGAGGAAATGGTAGCAGTCATCAATATGTTTTGAACAAGATGAGATTGCTTCAGAAGCTGCAATGTTGAGGGTGCTTTGATTGTTGCAGAGCAATGAAAAAGGGTGGGGAATGGGAAGGGACAGGGAGGTGGTGAAGAGATGGAGCCAGATTAGTGCTTGAAGGTCTGGTCACTCAGACTGGAAAAAGACCAAGACTGAACCAAACCAGAACCAATAGAACTGGACCTGTAGTCTCAGTCCTTCTGGTTGTGGCACCAGTTTGGTCTACAGTTCACTCAAGGCAGGGTAAACAGCAAAACTGTTCAAGACTGGTAACAACCAGTCTTGAACTGAACCTATGGTCCTATCCATATAGATGTATAAACAAATATATTACTACATTACAATGAGGGAGCAATGGCTAAAGGATTGACAGATGTGAGCTGTTTAAATAGCCAAAGGTGAGTACAGACCATTTGCATGTGTTTGCTCATTCTCATGCACCAGGTGGTGCCACTTTTTTTGACAGTTGTTGTCATTACACAACAACAACAACACCACTTCCCCCACTTCATACTCAACCACTACCATGACAGCTCACTCACCTGCCAGCTCATCAGCCACCAGGGAACAAACCATGTAGTGGCAACAGTGCCATGTCACACACAGAACGGGTCCAAACAAATTGTTTGGGCTGCAGTAAACTTTCTTTACTGTTTTTTAAAAGTAACTAACATTCATTTTGTTTCTAGGTTCTACTATAACAATGACATCACAAGTTATGCTCCCCAAAATGGCCACCACAACTGAATGAAGTGCAGGCCTAAGTACCTGCCCCCAGCCTCATGAGCCACTGCTTGCAGATTTAGTGTTCAAAGGTCCAGTTCATAGAACCGGAAAAAAAACCGAAACCCAACCCAACCCAACTGAAAGCAACTGAACCATCAGTTGCGTTGCTCAGTTTTGGGGGTGGTTCAGTTGCCGGTTGCCTCTATTTGAAAATAATTAAAAACCATTTGAAAACCAGTTGCAATCAGTTGCAACCGGTCTTCTCACAGTACTATATAGCCTCTACTACTCAGCTAAACATATGAAGTGTGTTTGAGAAATATAACTAATATATACTAATTATACTTACATTACGAGTAGACAAAAGGGCAATGGGAACCCTGGGGGCAGAAAGTACTCATTTCATGAGTGCTTATATACCCCGTGACTGTGCATGGACCATTTGGTCATGCTTGTTGCTCCCAAAAAAAAAGTGGCACCACTATTCAAACAACTCCCATGACCACACAACGCCGCATCTCTACCACCCACACCACCTACCTCAAAAACATCTCGCTGGATGACTGGAAAGTGCGCCCAAATGACAAACTAGTTGTTGTTTGGGCTTCAGGTATGCTTTCTAATTGTTAACTTGTTCTTTTTCACTAACTAATAATCTTCTTTTTTAGATTCTTACCTTTTGATGACGATGTCGCCCTCATGCTCC
>QLOK01043647.1:0-13987 GCA_003313805.1 Tricholoma flavovirens | reverse complement strand
AAAATCAAACGTCAAGTAAATCCGGAAGCATTTCGAGGTCGCGGTTTTCTCCGGATTTTCATGGAGGAGGGCACGACACTGTACCGAGGCTGGGGCTGGACGATGGCGAGGAATGCACCTGGAAGTTTTGCTGTTAGTTACCGTCTAACTTCATTCAGTCCACACTTGACCCTCTCCTTTCTATCTCCCTACGCTAGCTCTTTGGTGCTTCGGCCGTTACAAAGGAGTATGCCCTCGGCGTGACAGACTACTCAAAAGCAACATGGACGCAAAACTTCATCGCATCCGTCGCTGGCGCCGTGGCCTCCATTACCGTCGCCGCACCACTTGACACTGTCAAGACGAGGATCCAAAATGCCAACTTCGAGCACAAGGTGCCCGGATTCACTGTCGTGAAGGACTTAATCAAAAACGAGGGTCCCACTGCGTTCTTCAAGGGCTTGACGCCGAAAGTAAGTTCCGCATGAACATGTCTTTGGTCTGGGGTCTTATTTATTTCGGTGTAGATCCTTGTGGTGGGACCGAAGCTGGTGTTTAGCTACACACTCGCTCAGTCATTGATACCCCTGTTCTCCAAATATGTGTAGTAGAACACGGTTAGTTTGTTTGTGGGAGGATCGGATGTACATAAGAGTTCCCCCGACAGACCATTCGCTGCTCATGATTCCTCATAGATACCGAAAGTATAGTGCATATATTTGCGTAGGATATATTTGCTTATCTAAAACAAATTTCTACTCGCTGCCAGGCTTATAGGAAGAAATGTGAAATGATATGCATGACACAGTCATGACGCTAATGAGATGCAATTGAGGTAGAGGACGTTAATTGATGAGATGAAAACACGACGAGGCGATAAAAGCGGAGTAACGGTCTACGACTCTGTCTGAGCACTGACCATCGACACTCCAGGAGAACCTAAGCTCTGGTCGAGGTAAGACGTAATGAACAGAAAGGCGTTCAAGTTGGCAAGCCAACGACGAATTCGAATCGGATCAATCACCACGAGCGGAGCTCCTGACGGTAATGAAGGTGCGATCTTTTCTTCAGCGCCGGTAACTCGGGGGTGGCACGGCGTTTCTGCCTCCGCTTGCAGGTCTTGCCAGGAGAGGGAGGGGCAGTGCCAGTGGCCGGGGTAGGGTTAGGATGTTTAACAGAGGATGACGTGGAAGATGGAGAGGCAGGGAAATTGTAGTGGCCAATGCTTGATGAAGGCGCGGGTGCGGATGAGCTGGCTGGAGCCGCAGGCATGGGTGAAGCCCTGGATGAGCTTGAACTGGTCGGGGGGTTCGGCGCGTTCGCGGGGGCGTTCGAAGAGCCAGAAAAGATGTCATTCTGTGCACCTTAAACACAGAAGAACATCCTCATCAGCCACGCCATACGGAGCGCAGTATCTTTCAAAGCACCACTCACCATCTGGGAACCCACACTTGGCATTATACGCAGGCGACTTGTGGCTCCCGGAGAGGTCGTACCCATCTACCACAATGTTGTTGCCGTCCAACTGGTTCCAGTAAATCATCTGCTTTGCGCCCTTGACGCATTTTGACGAGTCATCCTCGCACCAGATGGGGGGCTTTGCAGTAGCAACGGGCGTATTGGAAGTAGCGCCTGTTACCTTGCATTTGAAGGGTTGGTGATACATGTTCGGCTCACCACAGCTGTGCATTTAACCATAGTCAGGTGGATACCCCGGCCGAACAAAAGGAAGACGTACCCATTAGGAACCTAGGAAAGTTGTCAAAACATTACGTTAGTCTTCCGGTTCATTATGATGAGGCACGAGGCATACCCAACCCCACTTGATCACGAAACAATTAGTATCGGCGATACAAAGGAAGCGGTAAGGTACTCACAGCGCAGATACAACCACCTGGGGGGCAAGCGGGCATGGCCGCAGGAACCGAGTATGTCGTGACACGCTTCCAAGGCGTGCTAGAATATGAATGAAAACGCAGTCATGACACAGAGAGGGTGTGCTTACTGGTAACGAACAGAAAAGACCACAAGGTTCTCGGGGGTGACATTCTGGATGTCTGACTGGCCAGATATCAATATATATGTAAGAACATTGTCCATCGGGAGCCTTCTACCTCGTAAGAAATTGCAAAGGCAGTACCTGCTGCCATGGATTGATTCTGGGTGTGCACTAAGTGCAAGGTAAGTTCAGGCGACATCTCCTATTAATCCGACGTACTGTTAGGTTGAATGATACATGTTGGGACATTCTGCGAAACAGCAAAGAAATGAGCATATGGAACGGCGTTGAAAGCTGTAGAGACCGACATAATCATCAGGGTGGTTTTGGCCATCAGGCCAATCGGAGATGTCGCGACCATTGTAGGAGAGGGTAGTCTTAGCGCGATTTGCTGCAATTTCCACGGTGAAGTCGTTCCCGGCGGGTCTTCGCTCGGAACTCGTCAGGGAGACGAATACCGCAGCACGAAAGGAAGACCTACAGCTCAAGGAATTCACCATCAGGGGGAGGGAAATCATCGCACTACAGTATTGTCAGAAACGGCACTCGGGAAGTCAAGGATATGTATACCCCGTTGACATGGTGGACTGTCCGATTCACATTCAGTTTGGTTGTATGGAGTGAAAAGATGCTCAAGCCAGACTCACACCACCAAGCGCTCTTGGGTAACATCCAGAGAGGCGTTACGATATCTTGCGAATTCAGGTTTATGGCATTGGTAGCACCCTGAGTGTCGAATTATTGATATCAGCAGGTGAAGCATATCGAAGTGATAACTATGAACATTAAGGCAGTACATGCCTGGAACCCAGGCCGCCAAGTGTGCATAGGCAAGAGTACCGCATGCGGATGCCAAGAGCAAGGGGCGTACTAAGACCATTGTTAGTTCAGGAAACGACAGAGAGAGAAACGAAGGTGAGAGAGAAAAAGAGAGTGAGAGTCTTTTGACCACAGATATAGAGCCCTAGATGAGAAAAAACGCGTTCGACGCCCACACTGGGAAAGAAACGTTGTTCACTGGCAAGCGAACTATAGTCTATTTATCGATATCTAAAGTCCGACCTAGTGGAGTGAACCCGTCTATCGATCAGTCCCTGGTAACCATGCGTTAATTATCATGATATTGTGTCATATACGGCTCTACAGCGGCTCTGGTGAGTACCTCACCTCAAACGCACCTTCAGGGCCAGCAACTTGATGGAAAAGCAGACTGACATGAAGCGGACTGAATGTAGGCCGTGCACTTCAAAAACAAACATCAGAGTTTGACTCGGACATACTCAATAAACTGCAAGATAGAAATTCAAGCCTGAGTTCAAGCTTTCAAGCTCAAGGGCGACCCTGGACTCGGATATTTGATCGGCTTTGTCCTGATCAAAAATAGAATCTAAATATCATATTCATTCCAGACTACAACTCACTGAGGGTGGGTATGTACAAAAGTAAAGCTACTTGACAGTTCTAACACACTGGACGACTGCATTGTACTGTAGTCAGTGTAGATTTGCCAGAACGGACCACGGCATACGTAAGTAACTGGCTCCGAGGTTCCGACAGTCCGACTCCGAGTCGTCGGTTCCTGTCCCAGAGCCAGAACTGGTACGATGCTGGTAACTAGTTTCATCCCCTAACTTCACATCTGATCTTTCTTTCGAAGCTGTAGTACGTAGTAGCAAGCCGTCAAACTTCATCACAAGACCGAGAAAGAGTCACTCAACACTACGACAGTTAGGCATCCTTTCAATACAAATCTAGTGTATACAGTAAATATCTGTACTAACCTCCAGGCATGCAGACCTCGTGTCTCATGGTACTGGTTTCTGCCAGTATTCAGTTTGAAAGGTAATTTAGAAGAGATCTATATACGTGATGTCATGCTAGATTCGGAGCTAGTTGTGACTAGTGCCTGGTGCCTTAGCTTAGTGACTTTGAGAAGCCAAATGTATCCAAGTCGAAGGTTGGCGTCATAGTCACGGTACGATTTGAGCTGGTCTCGCAGACAGGTTCTCTACAGCACGATGTTCCATCCATCGACTGGCAGATGTGAATACGGACCTGGACCCGTGGTTTTGACATTTGACAGTCTACCATCAGTTTGACAGTTGACTTGCCACAAAAGTAATCGATATTGTTTGCTCTCAGTGTGGACCTGCTCTTCCACGTCACACGCTATGGGCGCCTCTTTCAAGTCCTCAAGGTGGATCGATCTGTCGTATATATATATGTCATAAAGCCCTCGGCAGCAGCAGACATTCATCCCAAATTGTGATTTGTGCACGTTCGTTTGAAGCTTGTAGATTGTTACAGTAATACGTATTACGTAATATATTCTCACTTTCCCCTGACGCCTCGTAGCGCTCACATATCAATTCGACGATCTTCCCTCATGCCCTCGTTCGTCACAAAAATTTGTCCCAAGGCCCAGATATGAACACATACAAACTACGATGCCCAATTCTCATCCTCCGCTGAATCTGTCGACTCCTCTTCAATGGCACCGATTTTCCGGCAGATAATATTGTAATGATTTGGAGTCGGACAGTGTTGCACTACAGCACAGGCTGGGGGGGGGGGCGAGAGAGTGTTCACCTCAAAACTATTTTCTGTAGAGCTTGTCGTGGCCGTCCTGTCCGTCAGATCGCCTGGAGCGCGTTAGGACAGTGGTTAAAGGGAGCTCATCTCGTCTCCTCCCATTCATCGTTCTCGTCATGTCCTCCATCACCACTGTCCCCACTGTTCTCATTACCACTGTCCCTGCTGCTCTCGCCAAGTCCACCATCCCCGTCGTCCGGTGCGTGCAGCGTCAGTAATCCAACGCTGACATTTGGGAGGAACGCTGATCGGGCGATCAGCGTAGTATGGGTATCAACCCCGGACACGCATCCCTTGGTCAATGAAAGCGCTAGAAGATGGTATCCGCTCGTCGCTGGGAAATAATCTGACTGCGCGACCATGGTAACGTTTGTTGGAGTCTGAGCGGGAGTGATTGATAAAGACGAAACATCGGGACTCGAACACGCATCTCTTGGTCAATGAAAGCGCCATAAAATGGTATCCGCTCATCACCGGAAAATAATCCGACTGCACGACCATGGTGACGTTTGTCGGAGTCTGAGCGCGAGTGATTGATAAAGACGAAACGTCGGGACTGAGGCTGAGCAAAGGGGTTCTAATATAATGATGTAGATAGTTGAAATGTACTTCCGGCTCCTGGCAGCGAATGAAGAAACGATGTCCATCAAAATTGGCACGATGATTCTTACACATTAAAACACCATTTCTAGATTTGTGAACAACGGTCTTGGATGGCCAAAGGGATAAGGCCCTTGGATTTCAGGAAGTTCCACTGAGTATGAATTGCGTTAACATGGTTAGGCAGATCGAGTAAATGCATGAACGAACTCTGAAGACCATGTTTGTTTTCAAGTTGGCACGATATGACAGTGTTCTACGGGTACGGGGTCGCCACAACTGCAGACAATGTATCTCCGTCTATCCCTTTTATCAATTCCTGTGTTGAAGGCCTGAGCATAGGATACAGATGAGATGGCAGCTGGAAAGGGAGGTCCATGGTAATAAAAGTTAGGGGTGTACCGGTGACCTAAAGTGGTGACGTCGGTAAATAGACGTCAATATTGAGCTCAGGGTATCATCTTGGTTCTCCCACAATCCTCGCTTTTGTCAGATCTGCTAATCAGTCTCCAAACCGCCATGGTGTGCTGCACCTGCTATGTAGAGGCGTTCGCTACCGGTTGCTTCTTAGATTTGCAAGGCAACGATAGACCCATGCATTGCAAAGTACTCACCGAAGCTTTCTCTCTCCAACTGCAGGCCCCACGCTTCGTGGCCTACTCTGCTGGAATGCTGCGTGTACTCGACGACCTCGATGCGATTTCACATCTTCAACGCAAATTTTGTTAAGCATCTTCGATGGAAACTCTCAGGAGTGGTTGCTTGGTAATTATCAGCCTCGTCACGGTACTCAAAGCACGATTCTCGAACCCCATGCACATTGCGCTGTTCGCATATATATATATATATTTGATGTTTTACCGTGGACATGCCGTAAATGGTTTCGCCATCGGGAATGTTCTCGTGCGCGTTGGGGGGGAATGCTCGGGAGCTGATCGAGGTAGACATAAATCTACCAACCTATAACTGTTCACGTCAGATTTGCTTGTCCACCGTATGTGTCACGTACCACCGGGGCCCGAGCATCATTCACAGGACACGGCACCCGATCATGTTGAACCATTCCTATCAAGGGAACAATACACTTCTCTTTTACTAGAGACTCATCTCATCCAGATCCATATGACATTCATCTATATACATGGTGACCCATGGCCATGGTTATCCGTTCTACTTTTAAACAGATGTACCAACTGACTGTCAGACTGGCTTTTCCATTCGTAGCATGCCATGGCTCGAACACTCGTGATTTCTCGCTCTTCGACTCCAATGCTGTTTAGTACGCGATGCCTAGTCTCGTTGCTAGTGGTCCATTTTACGGCGCTCCTAATTGCAATCGTAAACTAGCACCTATGTCCAGGCTAAGTAGCCGTGTCGCCAGTTTGACATGTGCTTGAGCAGACCCAGGCAGATCCGTGTTAGTCACGGCCTGTGAAACAACGGTTCGATAATCATCTTGTCTCCGGCCGCGGAGAATTAATGGCTTGCCTTCCGACCTTACTCGACTTCCCGTCAGATTCGTAACAGAACGGCCTAGGAACAGATGTACAAAGTTCAAGTTCACACTGCTCAAAAACAGCAAGCGGAAAATGGTTATCAGTGCTTGAGCTGTTAAATCCCGCCTCCCTCGTTCATTATCAGTTCCCTTCAAGCTCTATGTCCATGTATTCCATGCAAAATTTCGGACCCCTTCTAGTCAACGTAGCGCAGTCGCTAGCCGCTGCAGTTTCATTAGCTTTTGCTATTCATTATGTGCAACGTCGGTTTCGTCCACGCCCTCCAGGTCCTCTAGGATATCCTCTGATTGGCAACGTCTTCGACCTACAAAATTCAAGGGAGCCAGAAAAGATGAAGAATCTTGGAGCCATATATGGTCCGTGATAGCATCTCTTCTTTTCTTTCAATCTGATCGTCGGCTTCGACAGGCGATGTTACCTACATGGAGGTCTTCGGAACACCGATCGCCCTTCTCAACAACCAGGCTGCCTTGGACCTCTTGGACAAGCGGGGAGCTCTTTACTCAGATAGACACCCATCTCCTATGGCAGCTGATTAGTACGCCAGACCAATCTCCCATTCCTATCTTTCCTGATGTCAGGCATTTAGTTCCGGAATGGGAGACCTTACCCCCATCATGCGTTATGGCCCGAAGTTCCAATTTGGTCGACGACTAATGAACACGGCTCTCAGCACTCGAGCGGTCCAGAAGTGGGAGAGAGGACTGGCAGAAGAATCGCACATTATGCTCAAAGATATCTTCTCTTCTCAGAAAAATTTTGTTGCGCACCTTTACAAGTCAGTTTTTATTTGCAGAGCTTTTTGCTTTCTTGCACATTGTTGAGCTTTCAACCAGGATGGCGGGCTCTATGGTCATGATGTCCATGTACGGTCACCGAGTCAAGGGCGAGGACGATCCATATGTCAATTACGCTATCGAGTTTATGGATGCCACCACGAACGCGATAACTGGCCGCTGGCTTGTAGATTTCCTTCCTATCAGTTAACATTTTATTTTTATTTTTGATGGCTTCATCTTACGCATCTTTGTTCTAGTGAAATATCTCCCTTTTATGGAATTCCGTAAACAAGCGGCGGAATGGAAATCCCGTTTGCCGGACTGGGTCGACCTTGCCTTCGATGCTTTCAAGGCAAACATGGTCAGCGTCAATTTACTGAAAGTTGCTGAATAGTTTGCTTGACAAACCGTTCAGCATACCAGTGAAGATGCTAAAAATTCCTTGTGTGGTTCCTTGATGATCACTCCCGATGGTTCGTCTGTTGATGACGAAACGGAGACAAGGGTGAAATGGATCGCAACTTCGGGGTTTGGTGGTAAGTCTTTCATAACGCACATCAATGCCACATCTTGATCCAATCCTTCAAAAAGCTGGCCTTGACGTGGTGGGTATCTTCATGGCTGACTCTCCGTTCACTGATTGGACTTGATTAGATGGTTGCATGCCTGACCCAATTCATCATGGCGATGGCGCTCCACCCCGAGGCTCAAGCTCGAGCACACAAGGAAATCGATGGTGTAATTGGGCGCGATCGGTTGCCTACATTCCAAGATAGAGAGTTGTTGCCATATATGGAATGTGTATTTAAAGAATCGTTACGGTGGGGTACACCTGCCCCGCTGTGTGAGATTTGTTCATGTCGTTGGTTTTGATGAATAACTGATCAAGAGAATGATAGCCGTCCCACACCGACTTATCCAGAAAGACGTCTATGGTGATTACGTGCTCCCCGAAGGCACCCTTGTAAGCACTTCTTGATATTAAAGTTCTATCATCCTCATGGCTGATCACTCGTAGTGTATTGGGAACATATGGTACTTATCTATCCCTGATTGAGCCGAAGTTTGACCTGACCACACACATAACAGGGGCATTCTTCATGACGAACAGCTATATCCGAACCCACATAAATTTACGCCCGAACGCTTCCAAGGGTTGAGTGCTGCCGATACTAAGAAACTTGACCCAACAAACTTCGTTTACGGGTTTGGGAGAAGGTAACTATGCGACATGATTCAAATCTTTCTGATATCATAATTGACGACGCTTTCAGGCGTTGCCCCGGAAACCATTTCGCCCATTTCTCCGTGTGGTTTTCCATGGTGGGATTGCTCTCTGCTTTCGTTATTTCCCCAGATGTAGATGAGGACGGCCATGAAATCCCGATTAAAATAGAGTTCACTCCAGGTGCTATCAGGTATATGGCATATTGAATACCCGAGAATGACGACTAACATATACCGGTTTGCAGGCATACGAAACCATTCCGCGTTCGATTTACACCGAGACACAACAAAGTGCCTGATCTTCTTTCCGTAGCATGAAACACGGACGTACTAGTAGCCATCAAACTTATTTATCTACGTATCTTTTTGGTGCCAACAGAAATAGTTTTGTATGGAAGTTCCGTCGAATAGTGGGGTGACTGAATAAATGGGACTTACTATCGACTGATGATTATTTAAGAAGGTGCATGGCACCTCTGGCAGGTACGGTAGCCGAAAAGTCCAAGGTCTATTTCCAAATTCCGTCGCTCAAGCTGATGTTTTCCGACTTGATATTCATTTTCGGACCCTTCTACTTGCAGGCATCTGGAGTAACTTCAAGCGACGGGGCAGCATGTCTGCATAATGTAGTCCTTTCCACTGTAACCTGATAACTGGGACTTGAGTGATTGCACATAACTGTACACGGCCACATCACAAGCCTCCCCCACCACGACCACTTCGTCAACACCCACTGGCACGGCCCCGACACCTACGGCCATCACCACACTGGAGAACGACACCCCAGACTGCAAACGAGTCACATCACATACAAAACGGGCTCAAACGATGATAGACGTCGTTTGGGCCCAATATAATTTTTTTGGCATGTTTCTTTCAACTAACTAACTGTATTAATTCCCTTTTAGATTTTAAATATGTTGTAAGGAAGGCCGCACCCCACCTTGTGCCACCGCTGTGAGCCCCTGCTCGCAGGATGGACGGCAGGGCAACGACCGACAGGAAACGAATAACAGGGAACTGAGACGGGGAACGACAAACGACAGGGATGGGGGATGGGGACGAACGGGGACGACGAACGATAGGAGACCAGGGACAAGGCGAACGACGCCAGCACCATAACCATCACAGACGACCCAGCACCTGCTAGCAGGTGACGACGGGCGACACCACACCGACACCGACAGCCGATCCAACGGGCAACGACGATGAACCACGCAAGGATCAGGATCAGGACCACATGACCATGAGCACGAGCTTCACAACGCCAACGAACGGCACCAGCACCCGACAATGGCACCCAGCAAGCAAGGACGAACGATGGATAGGGCCCCAACCACCGGGGTGACTAGGCACCCGCCCCCAGCCTGGCGAGCCACTGCTCGCAAGGTGGATCGCGGGTGCTGTCCGCCGGCGGCAATGGAATGATGAGTGACTACCACCGGGCTCATCCCTTCCGAGGGGGTTTTATTATATTTTATCTCTGTAGTTTTCTGATGTATCACATTATGCCAGTCATATATATTACATGTATAAAACACTTACACGGTGTGCTGCCATGCATAATCTGCAAGTCCTCAAAGCAATGACAAGATATTTCGATATCATGTACTCAGAGAATGCTGTAACATTTAGTGGCACTTGGGCTGACTCTTCGTGTAAGTGTTTTATGGCTCTACAGGTATGTAGTAATTAGCCCAAGTTCAGAATGTAGATTATTTTTATTATATATATGTATAGTCGTAGCTACTACATGTAATATAGTATGAGAAAAGATACATAAAATAAAAATAAAACCCAAGGCTACAATACACGAGAAAAAGAACAGACAAAAATATGATAAAACCCCCTCGGAAGGGGTGAGCCCGGTGGTAGTCGGTCACCATTCCATTGCCGCCGGCGGACAGCACCCGCGATCCACCTTGCGAGCAGGCTGGGGGCGGGTGCCCAGTCACCCCGGTGGTTCGGGGCCCTGTCCGTCGGGTGCCAGTGCCAGTACCAGTGCCGTTCGTTGTCGTTGTCGGGGTGCTTGTGCTCGTCGTTGTGTGGTCCTGATCCTGGTCCTTGCGTGGTTCATCGTTGGATCAGCTATTGGTGTCGGTGTGGTGTCGCTCGTCGTCGCCCGTTAGCATCTGAAATCCACCCTGCGAGCAGTTGCTTGCAGGGCTGGTAGCGGGTGCTGGGTCGTCTGTCGTGGTTATGGTGCTGGCGTCATTGGCCTCTTCCCTGGTCTCCTATCGTTCACCGTCCCCGGTTTCCGCCATCCATCGTTGCCCCCATCCTCTATCCCTGTCGTTTGTCGACTGTCATTCCCCGTCCCCGTTATCCGTTTCCTGTCAGTCCTTGCCCTGCTGTCCATCTTGGGAGCAGGAGCTCACAGCGGTGGCACAAGATGAGGTGCGGCCGTCATTACAACATGTTTAGAACCTTTAAATGAATGAATGCAGTTAGTTCAATTGGTTGAAAGAAACATACAAGAAGAATTACATTGGGCATATCGTCGTTTGAGCCCGTTTTGTGTGCGATGTGACTCGTTTGCAATCTGAGGCATATTTCTCCGGCATAGTGACAACCGTAGGTATCAGGGCTGTGGGTGTTGACGAAGTGGTGGTGGTCAGGGAGGCTTGTGACGTGGCCGTGTACCGTAAGTTATGTGCAAGCAGCTCAAGTCCCAGTTATCAGGTTACAGGGGAAAGGACTACATTATGCAGACATGCTGCCCCGTCGCTTGAAGTTATTCCAGATGCCTGCAAGTAGAAGGGTCCGAAAATGAATATCAAGGAAAACATCAGTTTGAGCGACGGAATTTGAACTTAATAGACCTTGGACTCTTCGGCTACCGTAGGCAGGGGAGAATTTGTGAGGCAAAAATATTGATGTGAAATTGAATAACTGCATTTTATTGTGTACCAAATCTATTATCTGATGTAGAATATTCTATTGAATTTGGTCGCAAGGCAAATCCCAGCAACATATTTTAGATATCCCTCTCAAATATATTCATTGGAATGGAATCTGGTATGGGTCATGTGACTAATATGAACAACATTCAAAATATGTTACTGGGATTTGCCTCGCGACCAAATTCAATAGAATATTCTACATCAGATAATAGATTTGGTACACAATAAAATGCAGTTATTCAATTTCACATCAATATTTTTGCCTCACAAATCCTCCCTTGCCAGAGGTGTGGGGATGCATGATGGCCAACGCTGAGTCATCAGGATGATGATGCATGAATCAGTTGAGGTAAGGTTTATGCGGGATGGGTAGCGGGACCAGATATGGTGATATTCTAGGATTCCCTTGCTAAACGCTTTAGGACCTCGGCTGTAGGACCAGTACGTCGATGCCATAGCGCCTTGCTCAGCCGGACCAGTTCTCCTTCGGTTGGGGGAGATAAATATCCATCATAGTTTGGGATGGTGTACTTGGGAGGATCTACCAACTTTACGATCCTCAATACGATTGTATCGTGTCCAGAATGCTCAGGTAGCTTCGAGAACTCGAATCGAGCCAAAGACGATCCTGTATGACATCGTGTGACTTTACTTCGCGTACAGTAAGTGTGGGAAGCGTACCATGGTATGGCCTACCGTGGGTACGGCGCTTCGTCAGGCTGGATCTGGTATCATTAAAAAGGCCTAATACTCTGAAGGAGAGCAATTCGTCACCGACGACGGCGGTTAGGTTGAGGGAGTTGTGGTGAAATTTTAACGAGAAAAGTTGGTCAAACCGGTAAAGAACAGAAGAAGGATGAACATGTCGTTCGAAGATGCGGCGTATACGCGTCACTTGATCACTGGTGACCATTCCAGTTTTCAGCAGTCGATCCCGAAGGTAGGAATCCTGCATAGTGGCCATGTGCTTCAAAGAATATTGCCATGGAAGACCGCTGGGGTGTATGAGGTCTTTCCCTTCAGAGAATGTCGCAGGGTCTTGGGAAGGCGTGCAACGAAAACGAACTGAAGAGGCCAGAGGACAGTCGACGGAAACATGATAGTAGAAAAACCCTCGCGTATGGTCGGGAAAAAGGCAAAAGGCCCCATTACGAGTCATGTAGAATATCTGCGGCTGTTTGCTTACGGGCACTGGGTCATCGGAGAAATTGATTCGGGTAACAGGTTTCCCAGAGATGTCCCGAAAATCGGACGGGAGTAGTTCATTGGGATCTAGGGTGGAAATCTTTGTTGACTTCACATATTTCGATAGCCATCTTCTCTGGTGTGTATGAGGAAGTTATTCCTTTCGTTGCAGGTATCGAACTCACCGTGGCAAAAGATCTTTGAGTGGTCGTTCTACAGCCTACCACGCCGCGTGGAAACCCAACAGATAACGGAAGCGAGAACGGTCGCAAGCTCCTGGTTATAGAGGCTAGCCCTGCGATTTGGCGTGCGGTCACTCTCGCAAACTCATACATAACAGTTGAAATGGGCAGCGTCTGAGACGGCGTTGAACTTGAACAGAATTGAAACACGTGATACTATGATAGCGGCTGTGCCACGCCAAGGAAAACAAACAGAAAATGAGAAAGATTTATCAGTATCTGCGATGTATGTAGTAAATGAAATGTAATTCTGACATGTACGTCAATAGGGAAGTATTTTGGGTTGGCTGAATTAAGCCATCAGAAACATTATTAATTTTTGTACACCAAATGACCATGACCACCCATAGCAATAGCCTGATGATGGAAGACATTGGAGTTGATTAGTTGTAATTATTGGTTGCCAGGAATCACCAAATTCATATTTGACTATGTGGATGGCTGTGACAAATGTCAGCAGTGTAAGAATTTCCCTCAACCACCCACTGGTATACTCATGTCACCTGAGGCACTGACTGAACCATGGAAAAATATATCAGCAGACTTTGTTGTAAGGCTTTGATGCAATGTTGGTGGTTGTTGACTGTGTGCCAAGAAACGGCAGGTTTTCCACACCGCAGATTGACAGTCCGACATCAGATTGACAGTCACAATTTAATTTTGGCTACCTGCATTCAATATTTTGAGTCCTGTAGTGAATGTTTTGAATCTCTGCCTAACTGCCTATATACCTGCATTCAATATTTTGATTCAATATTTTGATTCCTGTAGTCAATGTTTGAATCTCTGCTGGCTATACCTATATTCCATATTTTAATTCCATATTTATTCCTGTAGTCAATGGTTTTGCCTATACTGTGCCTGGTCAGGTACTCAGCCACACTAGGTACTTGGTCAGTCACCTCTACATCTTGATAATGTTTTTTGTGTGTGTTTTCCATAGTACAGTTGAATAGACCATACC